>CAXIPT010000007.1:4963013-5021250 GCA_964030475.1 Tethya wilhelma | reverse complement strand
GGGCTAACATCATGTTTGAGTCCTTATGGCACGAGCCAGAGCACAGCGCTATTAAAATATTGCGATCCTGCATACAGACGTCATAGTCAACGTCATGTATGTGATGAACACGTAGGTTAATTAGATTTATATTTCCGGTGCCCTAACGTGAGCAAGCCTTAGCCGGACCATTACAATGCCCACACGCAATTATAGCCATGATCTGTCACCTACGCATGCGCAGTGGCACTTCAGTAACGTACTTTATAAGGAAGAAAGCAGCAGTGCTGCCTCAAACATGGCCTCATCGTAGTATCTTGGTCCTCCTAGGCCTAGGCATTTACCGAGGCGAGATTCACATCAGTCCTTCTCTGGCCAACTAGTTACGGGAGAATTTTTTTCTGAAGACGGGAAAATAACACCAGAAAAGCGGAGTGAAGCAGACCTAAAATGTTCTGTTTGCCTTGATCTCTACCAAGACCCCCTTCTCCTACCTTGCCTCCATTCCTACTGCCAGAAGTGTCTGGAAGGTATTGCCGTAAGAAAAGCTACTAAAAAAATAAAAGGGAAACTGTCAAAAGGAGTTCAATCCTTGACTTGTCCTCAGTGTTGTGTGAGTCATTCTCTCCCTGAAGGTGGTGTGTCTGGTTTTCCATCAGATCAAGCTTTGGCCAATGAAGTCCAAGCACATGCTTTGAAAACCGGTGTAAAGTCATCTTCTGACATAAAACCAAATCAATGTACAATGTGTACAGAAGATGATCCTGCCAAAAGCTACTGTGCTACTTGTGGTAAATATCTCTGTGACTTTTGCCACAAAGCTCACAAGCGCCAAGTTGATTTTCGAAGTCACAAGGTCACTTCTCTGAGTGAATTAAACCCACATGATATTCTTGCAATGGAAAAGCCACTTCACTGTCGATCACATGCTGGTGAGGTGCTGAAGCTCTACTGTAAGACATGCAACAGGTTGATATGTCGTGATTGCACCATTGTTGATCATCGTAGTCATGAATATGGCTTCAATAGTGACCTTCGACCTGTTGTTCAGAAAGAAGTTAGCAGCACATCTACTGCACTAAAGCAAAAACAAGAGAATTTTGAGCAGCACAAGACATTAGTTCTAATGGCTGAAAAGGAGTACGAAGAATACACGACTAGTCTTGAAAATGACATCACAGCTACATTCAATGGGTACATTAAACGGATGGAAGCTCGTCGAGATGAACTACTCCAAAAGGTGCAGGATTCCAAACAAGTAAACATGAAACAAATCTGGGCCCAGAAAGAGTTCATTGAAACTACACTCTCCGGCATAACCAGTGCTCTGCAGTATGCCAATCGTCTGTGTGGATGTACAAGCAATACAGTAATGTTGGCCATGCACAGTGAGGCTACTGCTCACTTTGACAAGCTCAAGGCATCACAGTGGGATACAGCAAAACTCCAGCTGTCAACACCATGGATCTTCCAAAAGAATAATCCACAAATTGAATTAAGCGGCCAACTGAATGAGATTTCTGGTGGATTAGTCAGAATTTCTGTGATCAAAAAAGGCTCTAGTTTACAAAGCCAGGCAGGACAGAGACAGGGCTTATTTGGTGAGCCTGTGTACAATTACCAACACACAATGTCATGTGAGACAATAGCTTTGGGAGACAAGATTGTTTTGACTGTACAGTCAAACTACACTCCTTGCTTTAGTCCTCCTGTGTCTGTCATCAGGAATTGTAGTAACTATCAGCTTGGTGGTACCCAACAAGCTGAATTCAAGAGCTATACTATCAGTTACGTAAAGAAAGGAGAATGGACTTTAGAAATTCTACCAACTCAAAGTGGCCTGTACATTGTGAGCTACAGTTCCAAGCAACAAGCCACGCCCGCACCATATGGTTCTCAGCAACTATACTCATTCCAAGTATCAGGCCCACTAATGAAAGTTGGCAGCCGAGTTCGTCGAGGTCCCAATTGGAAATCAGGTGATGAAGATGGAGGTGTGGGTAGTGAGGGAACTGTCCTAGGAACTGGATTGGCCGCATCACAGCCTCCACAATATCAATATCAACATCAAGGTGGTTTTTATGGTGTACCACTTTCTGGATATCCTGGCAACAATTTCCAAGGTAGATCATGTTGTAGATGCATTTTAGTAATAACAATAATTAATGCGATCTTTTTGTTTTCTTATGTAGTTCTTGTCGAATGGAGTAAGACTTGTCGGACAGGAGTGTATGTGTTTAATGAACAACAGCAAATTTTTGAAATAGAATTAATTTCTCTTGGTTAAGTTGTAGTTATGTGCATGTTGGTCTTAAATTAGGCTAAGATGTTTTTCTGATTGTTTCACTATACTTTACGGTCGGTCTAGCAAATTTTGCGTCAAGTCCACGCGCATGCGCAGTGTTTAAGTAACTCCCAATCAAGATGGCCACGTGTATTCAATCTGCCAAGCCATTGAAGGCCAAGGAAAATCAAAATGAAGATGATATGCGCTGCACCATTTGTCTAAGCCTCAAGAAAGATCCAAGATTGCTTCCCTGTCTGCACTCCTACTGCAAAGGCTGCCTGGATACTATTCTCTCAAAACCAGTCAGAAAATCAACCACTCTTTCTTGTCCTCAGTGTCGTGTTGAACATGCCATACCACGTGAAGGAGCTACTGGATTCCCCCAAGACCAAGTCCTAGCCAATGCTATTAAAGTTCACGTAGCAAAGACACAAGGTGAACAGTCTCAAACCAAAGAGACAAAGACAGTACGACAGTGTACCATGTGTACTGAGGATGATCCAGCCACAAGCTTCTGTTCAACATGTGGGAAATTTCTTTGCGATTTTTGTCATAAGGCGCACAAACGACTCGTTGACTTTTGTGATCACAAGTACACCCCTCTCAGTGAAATAGACCAAGTTGACAAATTGGCAGCTACTGCCGAGCTTCCGTCCTACTGTACTCTGCACTCTGGGGAAGTGTTGAAACTTTATTGTAGAACATGCCAGAAAGTGATCTGTCGTGATTGCACCATTGTAACCCATCGCAATCATGAATATGGCTTCATCAATGAACTTCGACCTCAGGTACAACAAGGAATTGAAACCACCATCACTCGTCTGAAAGCTAAACAGAAAGAGTTTCAAGCCCACCTCACTTTTCTTAAAGATTTGGAGACGTCCCGAAATGCACACGCTAGCGCAATTGAAAATGAAATTACAAGAGCTTTCAATTCCTACATCGAAGCTCTCAAAACTTGCCAAGCTGAGCTACTGAGCATTGAACAGGGATCAAAAGAAGCAGACTTGAAGCAGATCTGGGCAGAGAAGCAACATGTTGAGACAATGTTGGCCAATCTATCGAGTGCTGTACGCTATGCCGAACGTCTTTGTGCCTGTCCAAGTGATAAGGTGATGTTGGCAATGCAAGGCGAGACAACTTCTCGTCTCAACAGCTTACAATGTACCACTTGGAATGCCAGTGATATCCAAGAGATTTCAGTACCTAGTACATTTACCGAAACAAAGCTTAATTTGTCAGATACTGGTCTGCTAGAACCACAATCCGTTTCTTTATCTATGAGAGTGGAAAAGTTTTTTTTAGGCTCTCATGCATTTGAAGGATATAAGCAAATTGCACTACGTGAGACTCCTGAGCAGCGTGAAATGGACATGTACTTAGCAACATGTCAAGAACATGAAAATATTATCCATGGAGGATCAGGTGGAGGGGAGTCTGTGTCTGATATTTTGACAAAACGTACTCATTACACACTTAGAAATGAAGTGTGCTATGTTATCGAAGTCAACAGCTCAAAGAACGATTGTCTTACCGTTCCATCAGTGACTGTCACGAATTCGTCCAAAGACCACTATATTTCATATAATCTTCGATATCACGGTGATGGCATGTGGTCTCTGACTTACACACCTCCGTATCCTGGTGAGTTCACTACAACTGTTAGCATTAATACTAGGCATGAGAGTACCTCCAAGAAAGTACTGACATATTCAGGATATTCGATACGTAATGCAATGAAAAGTTCTCCGAATGACCAAAAAAACTACTCACGAAAATGCACAGCTTATCAAAAAGCAAGAGTGACTGGCTCATTTCAGGTTGGTGACTTGGTTCGTCGTGGTCCTCATTGGAAAGGAGGGGATGAGGATGGAGGTGTGGGAGGAGTTGGGACTGTTACTGAAGTCAACCAGATCATTGAACAACAGTTCAAACACAATCCTGCTAAGTCACATGCTCGTCCTCGGCATTCTGCCAAAGTTTATGCAGAGATTTCAGTACAGCTTACCGTGAAATGGGAGAATGGTCGAATTGGAGAATACAAAGCTCAAGTAGGATGTTTTGAAGTTGAATTGGTCCCATTTGAGTTAAAAACTAGAAACCTAGGTTAGAGGAGTACCTATCAATTTCTCAGTATAATTAAATTATCCATAATTGGGAATTAACTAGGCGCGTACTTTGACCATATGCATGTGCACCACAGAACATTGCTGTGGTATCATAATTATTTAGATACCACAGTCCCCATTTTGTAGCTTTATTTCATCTGGAGTCTCCTGAAGGTGATTGAGTTGGGACCTGTGATGTAGACTATTCTATAATTTGTATAATTTGATTGTGCGGTGCTTTTTTTAATCGTAATAATTAATTTTGTTGCTTATTAGTTCTACGCGTGCGCAGTACTTCCACTTCAGTGTAACCTCATGGCCTCGTTAGGTTGCTCCAAAAAAGCCGAGAAGAAAGCTTCGAAGAAAGGCCATAAACTTCCTTGTAAAGGAGAGAAGAGAACACCAGAAAATAGACGAACTGAAAAGGACCTAAAATGTTCCATTTGCCTTGATCTCTATCAAGACCCCCTTCTTCTACCTTGCCTCCATTCCTACTGCCTGAAGTGTCTGGAAGGTATATTGAGAAAATCTAAGGATAAGTCCAAAAAGACACTGACTTGTCCCCAGTGCCGAAAAGATCATTTTCTCCCTGAAGATGGTGTGGCTGGTTTTCCACCAGATCAAGCTTTGGCAGATGAAGTCCAAACTCATGTTTTGAAGACTGGTGTAAAATCATCGGGATCCTCTGATATAAAACCAAAGCAATGTACAATGTGTGTAAACAATGATCCAGCCACCAGCTACTGTACTACTTGTGGTAGCTATCTCTGTGACTTTTGCCATGAAGCTCACAAACGCCTACTAAATTTTCAGAGTCATAAGGTCACTTCTCTACATGAATTAGGCCCTCAAGATATTCTAGTCATAGATAAGCCACTTTACTGTCGATTACATGCTGGTGAGGTGCTGAAGGTCTACTGTAAGACATGCAAAAAGTTGATATGTCGTGATTGTACCATTGTTGATCATCGCAGTCATGAGTATGGCTTCAATAGTGACCTTCGACCTGTTGTTCAAGAAGAAGTTACAAAAGTATGCACTGCATTAAAGCAAAAACAAATGGATTTTGAAGAACACAAAGAACTAATCCAAACTGCTGAAAAGGATTATGAAGAATACAGCACTGACCTTGAAAATAGCATCACAACCACTTTTAATGGATACATCAAACGAATGGAAGCTAAACGCAATGAACTCCTCCAAAAGGTGCAGGATTCCAAGCAAACAGACATGAAACAAATCTGGGCCCAGAAGGAGTTTGTTGAAACTACACTCTCAGGTATTGCCAGTGCTCTACAATATGCTGATCGTTTGTGTGACTGTAGCAGTGATACAGCAATGCTAGCAATGCAGAGTGAAGCTACTGCTCAGTTTGACAGCCTCCAGTTAGCACAGTGGGATGTGACTCAAATGAAGCTGTCTACACCTTATGCTTTCCAAACAAAAGATCCACTAATTGAAACAAGCGGTCATCTGAATGAGATCCCTGATGAGCTTGTCAAGGTATCTGTGTTTGAAAAAGACGGTACTGGTTTGATGTCGAAGGATAACTATGCTAATGAGATGGATAGTTGCTCGAAGGAGGAATATTCGTCAGAAGAGGAATATTTCACTGAGCCTACATATGACCGTACATACAATTTAGGAGATAAAATTGTTCTGACTGTACAGTCAAACTCTCCTACACAACTTTTTTTTCGTTTTAGACCTCCTATTGCGATCACCACGCCAAGAACTTATGATGACAAATCTAAGAGCTATACCATCAGCTATGTGAAGAAAGGAGAATGGACGCTAGAAATTTTGCCTACTCGAAGTGGCCAGTACACTGTCAGCTCTGAACATGTTGGAAACTTGTACTGTTTTCAAGTATCAGGTCCTCTAAAAGTGGGTAGCAGAGTTCGCCGAGGACCAAACTGGAATTCTGGAGAAGTTGATGGAGGGGCTGGCAGTGAGGGAACTGTCACATCTTGTGATCTACTACTAAGGCAGCCACATACGCAATATTACAATTATGGCTATAGTCGTGGTTGTCAGCAAACTACTTATGATGGTATGTTTCAGTATTGCACAATCACTGAATACATCATGCCTTAATGACACTATAATATAATCTTACTATTAATGTTTTCTGCAGTGGGTGTCACTTGGACAAAGACAGGCCAGTCAGGAGTGTATCAATTTGATGAAATGAAGCAGCTTTTTGAAATTGATATAATTCCTCTTGGAAATTCTAATGCTATATAGCTATTGTGACCCCATGCTTGTACTAGTATACATGTGTACAATAGTCCTTACATTGTTGTGGTTTGTTACATGTAAAGTTCACTTCCATACAATTATGTGAGCATGCGCAACACTTATGATGAGTCTGTCCCTGAGATGATGAGAAGACAAGATGGCTTCATGTTCTAGCAGTAGCGCTCTAAATCAAACATCTCAAACTAAGAGAAATGAAGATGATATGTTCTGCGCCATTTGTCTAAGCCTCAAAAAAGATCCAAGATTGCTCCCCTGTTTGCACTCCTACTGCAAAGGCTGTCTGGATACTATTCTCTCAGAATCAGTCAAGAAATCAACCTCAAAACTTTCTTGTCCCCAGTGTCGTGTTGAATATGCCATCCCATATGAAGGAGCTGTTGGATTCCCCCAAGACCAAGTCCTAGCCAATGCTATTAAAGTTCACCAAGTAAAGATACAGGATGAAAAGCCTCAAAGCAAAAAATTGAAGACAGAACAACAGTGTACCATGTGTACTGAGGATGATCCAGCCACAAGTTTCTGTTCAACATGTGGGAAATTTCTTTGCGAGTTTTGTCATAAGGCACACAAACGACTCGTAGACTTTCGTGATCACAAGTACACCCCTCTCAGTGAAATAGACCAAGTTGACAAATTGGCAGCTACTGCAGAGCTCCCATCCTACTGCACTCTGCACTCTGGTGAAGTGTTGAAACTCTACTGTAAAACATGCCAGAAAGTGGTATGTCGTGATTGCGCCATTGTAACCCATCGCAGTCACGAATGTGGCTTCATCAATGAACTTCGACCTCAGGTACAGCAGGGAATTGAAACCACCATCGCTCGTCTGAAAGCTAAACAGAAAGAGTTTCAAGCCCACCTCACTTTCCTTAAAGACTTGGAGACATCTCGAAATGCACACGCTACCGCGATTGAAAACGAAATCACAGCAGCTTTCAATTCCTACATTGAAGCTCTCAAAACTCGTCAAGCTGAGCTACTGAGCATTGAGCAGGGATCAAAAGAAGCAGACTTGAAGCAGATCTGGGCACAGAAGCAACATGTTGAGACAACGTTGGCCAATCTATCGAGTGCTGTACGCTATGCCGAACGTCTTTGTGCCTGTCCAAGTGATAAGGTGATGCTGGCAATGCAAGGTGAAGCAACTTCTCGTCTCAACAGCTTACAATGTACCACTTGGAATGCCAGTGATATGCAAGAGATTTCAATACCCAATACGTTTGCTGAAACAGAGCTAAATTTATCTGAAGCTGGTCTGCTAGAACCAGATTCATCTTTCTCTATTTTCATGAGAGCAGAAAGACCTGGAGCAACTCCTAACTTTGCACCAGTGATGACTCAATCTCAAGTAGCATCCAGACGCCTGTACGATAGTCATTGTATGACAACCACTTCTACTGAACAATCCTTTGTTCTAGGTGAAACAATGCATTACATTATCATTGTTCACAAACAAAATGTAGAAGGCAACTGGTGCGTAATTCCATCCATCTCCATTCATAGCCACACAGGCTCAACAGGCAGCCATCCCATCACATATGCTATCCATTACCATGGTGATAGAGTGTGGTCTCTTTCCTATAGGCCTCCGTATTGTGGTAGATTTACCACTGAAGCATCAATTGATACTTGTCAACATAAACAGAATGCTGTGTCTGGCTTTCCCATTCGCAAATCCAAAAATATATATTCTCCTCAAACTCTTGGGGCTCCGCCTTATCAAGTTCCTCAGAAACCCACGACTCGGACTGTAACTCATACAATAAACGTTCGAGGTACGTTGAAGGTTGGTGACTTGGTTTGTCGTGGTCCTCATTGGAAAGGAGGGGATGAGGATGGAGGTGTGGGAGGAGTTGGGACTGTTGCTGAAATTATAAATCGTGAGATGTCAAAAGTGTTGAAGTTTATCATAAAGTGGGAGAATGGAAAGACTGGAACGTACAAAGCTCAAGAAGGCTGTGAGTTTGAAATTGAGCTTGCTCCCAATGAACCTCTCTAGCTCGGGTAGAATTATTGAATGAGCTCTGCTATGTGATGTGTAAGTTTGTCTTATCTGTTGTCTTTGTGATAAAATATAGTTTGTTATTGTGTGATCTGACCATGTATATACCGTGATTTGACCAACGCGCGGATAATTATATGCATGAACTCAGCACAATCAATGTAACTACTATAATTTAATTTAAAATTTCTTATTTCAAATTTGAATGTTATTGTTATAGCTNTTCCTTAAAGACTTGGAGACATCTCGAAATGCACATGCTACCACAATTGAAAATGAAATCACAGCAGCTTTCAATTCCTACATCGAAGCTCTCAAAACTCGACAAGCTGAGCTACTGAGCATTGAGCAGGGATCAAAAGAAGCAGACTTGAAACAGATCTGGGCCCAGAAGCAACATGTTGAGACAATGTTGGCCAATCTATCGAGTGCTGTACGCTATGCCGAACGTCTTTGCGCCTGTCCGAGTGATAAGGTGATGTTGGCAATGCAAGGTGAGACAACTTCTCGTCTCAACAGCTTACAATGTACCACTTGGAATGCCAGTGATATCAGAGAGATTTCAGTACCGAATACGTTTGCTGAAACAGAACTTAAGTTGTCAGAAGCTGGTATTCTTGAACCAGAATCTTCTCTCTCTGTTTCAATGAGAGCAGAAAGACCTCAACCTCAAGCCACTCAGACAGCTGTCAACTTTGTACCTGCACCTGCTCAGCAATTACAATTTGGTCAACAATTTATTGGTCAACAATTTAGTCAACAATTTAGTCAACAATTTGGTCAACGACAACATGTGCCAGATCCGCAGCTCTTTGGTGGTCGTAAAGTTGTTGCTGAAAAATCCTTTGTTTTAGGTGAAACGATTCATTACATCATTGATATTAATGGTACCAATCCAAAACCCAACTGCATCATAATTCCGTCAATCTCCATCACCTCAGGCTCAGCTGGAGGCCCTCCCATCACATATACTATCTGTTACCATGGTGATGGGGTGTGGTCTCTTTCATATAGGCCTCCATATTGTGGAAGATTTACCACTAAAGTGTCCATTGATGCTGGTATACCAGCTAAACATAGTTCCAGTCGTCACACTCGCACAGCTACAAAATCTAAACAGTCAGCCACTAAATCTCTTTATCAGAAACCTGTGACTCAGACTGTAACTCATACAATAAACGTTCGAGGATCATTGAAGGTTGGTGACTTGGTTTGTCGTGGTCCTCATTGGAGAGGAGGGGATGAGGACGGAGGTGTGGGAGGAGTTGGGACTGTCACTGAAATCCCAACTGGTCGTGAGATGCCAAGAGCTTTTGAATGTAGTGTAAAGTGGGAGAATGGAAGGACTGGAACATACAAAGCTCAAGAAGGCCGTGAGTTTGAAATTGAGCTAGCTCCCAATGAACCTGCCCAGGAAAAATGATAAATTGATAGGGTACTGTACTGTTCTTGTACAGCTGTAGCTTGTAATTTTGGTGAGGAATCAATTTTATAACCACTAGTAATTTTAGACGTTTAGGTGTTTGTAGACTACTGTGTGTATGTGATGTGTACTATCTGCTATCATGTAGTGCTGTATGTGATTGATATGGAAATTTGAGGAAATCCCTGTTAATTTGTGCGGTCCACGTGCGCCGCCGCACAGAAATCATTTGCGCATCCGTATTCAAAGCAGAGCTAGAGATGGGTGGCAAAAGCAGCAAGGCTCGCGTCGATCACGAGCAGACAGATGGAGCTTCTACTATCGCTCGAGCGGTTGCTAGAGGCCGAGTGTTCGTCTCCATTCGCTACCCTCAAGACGTAGCTAACATGGAGGACGTTTCCTTCACGACAGAGAACTTCAGACACTTGTTGGTCCAACTTCAGAAGGTAGGCGCTTCAAAAGAGCTCAGTGTAGAACATGCAACAATAAATGAGTGCTTGAAACTTAGCAAATTGTGTGTATGACTGTGCATCATGCTTTCTTCAGTGATCATGAATATGGCATAAATTTTCCCTAGCTAGGTGATCATGAATATCTTCTCTATGGACATCAAACGGTCTAAGAACTTTTTTGTGTGGTTTCCCAGCTAGAAGATTGTTTGATTATTGCATTGTGATCAGCTTCATTCCCTTGGATGCTTCATGGCAGTGATTCTGTGTATCTATGTAGCTACATAAATCCCTTGGTGTGGGCATCCTTTTTAGGCTGATCAAAAAAACAGAATGGTTGTTTACATTGTGTGTGTGTGTGCTACACATGATCACTACTACCAGTCCGGTACAGAGCCAAATTGTGCCATGCCAATTCCAGCAGTAATACTGGCTTCTCTTTTCTGTAGAGAAGTATAACAGCTTGCACTAGATCTGTTTTCTAATTCCAGGTCTAAAGACACGTATGACCTATATTATCAATCACTGTACTAGGCCCATCCATTATCACAGTGCTAATTGTATGTATGTATGGATAGCAATGTGTTTATGTTTGCAAGTCCATCTCTCTTCGTGCAACAACAGCATTGTGTAGGACAGATAAACACATCCATTAGCATATTGCCTTGTGCATTGTGCAGTGCATTACGTACACATGTATTTAATGTGAGCTATTAATGTTGGACTTTTACTTAACACAATACCATCTACCGTAACACTATGTATCGTGATGGAGAGTTTGTTAATGTGTGTGTGTTTTTTAGCCAGCTCTCTGCTCGCTACCTGCACGCATTTGTGTATTGTACAGTTTAATTTACAAGCAAACATGTTCATTGACATCCCTCCCTATGTTTGTGCACTNAACACACATACACACACACACACACACACACACACACACACACACACACATGCACACACACACACACTCACTCACTCAGAAATATCCGGACTTTGAAGTGACATTGGATGCTGAACCTGTGAATCGATATTGTGAACACGCCATTTTTTACAATCACACGGACAAGACAAGACTGGCTCCAAGACCTCGTGTTCTACTGGAGATATTTCACTCAGGTACCATCGCAGGAATCGACAAGGACAAGGTGAAGAGGATGGTCCAGGATACTCTAGACCCCAACGACTGCTGCTAGTGAGTTATGTGTCTTCATTGTAATAGGTGGCCTGCACGGTGGCTTGTTCAGTATTGACTCTGACTTCCAACCAGTGGGTAGGTGTTCGAGTCCCACCATTGTCTGTTTGTTTCCAATTGTTTTTCAGAGGAAAAAAAATTATTGATCCCATAGCCTGTATGATACACAGTCTCTTGAAGAGACAGTAAAACAGCTCTGTAGGCTCAGGAGCTTATAATATCACTCCCTTCTTCTTTATTTACATCATAACATGTGACACAGGCGCACTCACATGTCAGACTCCTCTGGAATGAGATTATGGGAATGAAGCTATGATTACCCAACACATGACATTATTTACATACATATAGTGCACCTTTGCTGACTCGCATTCACATCCCATTGCAAAGTGCTGAACCAATTGTGAGGTTATGGGAATGAAGCTGTGATTATGTTTGTGTAATCCAAAACTTAACACATGACATTACATTATGCTACTATAGTGTTGATCTTCGGTGTGAAATGGGAAGGTACCACACAACACCTCATCTGGAAACACTGCTCAGAATATAAAGAGACACTTGTACTTGCACATGTGACATACAGCTAGCTCACAAGTACTTTGGCTGCTGTTTGTCACGACAACCATTTTAGAAAGAAACTAATATTTGGGTTATTATTTTTGTACCAATACTTGTTACAACTGGATTGTGATATAATATTATCCAGATCTGTTGTTTATATTTGTGCGACAAATTGCTTTTTCTATTGTTTGTTTGTTTGTATTATTCAGACATATTGTTTACGAAGATATTTTTGTTAAGTGTGTGTATTTGCATGACATTTTATATCCATTTTTTATACTGGTCATGCAATATTGGGATATATACAGCTTGCATGATGGACCATATGGCCAATGATCAAAAACTAGATGTGGCTTGTCTCAAGGGGAGTGCTGTGGCACAAAAAGTTGATTTTGTTGAGTTTTGTATAGAAAATATCCCTCCCAGTCCCCACCCTCACACCCAAGCTGTGCTTCAGCTTCTCGAGCAATACTAAACTATGCTAAGGTTCCTGTACATATAAGCTCGTTATATTATTGTAGATGCTGACTTCTACTCTATAGCCAGATTTTGTCACAGTCACAGCGTGTGAAATTTAAATTCTTACATAATCTTGTTTACACATTCACCACTACATGTACTGTGTACCTTTTGTACTACAGTCTACACCCATTGGCCATATTTGCTAAATGTAGTATACACACTATAATAATTATTATTCTTATGAATCCCCCCTAACTTAGTAAGTCCTTGCATTCAGGCAACTACCCAAAACACTTGTAGTATGATGATCAGATCATATGACTATTTAGGTTTGCAGCTAAGTTACTATTGGTAGTTATATATTACCTGTAAGTTATTGGGATAAAGACAAAAAGAGTTAAGAGTCTTCATTGACACTGCCTGCAGTTGTATATGTGGAAATCATATCTGAGTAAGCTATCTAGTCAGTCATATGACGTGATGTGTATGATTGATTGTCAGTGACTGTGGGTATATAATAATATGGCACCATACTTTTTGATACATACAGTTATTGGATCCAGAGTATATATTATGGCCGCATCTGACTATACAGCTTTAGCTATAATATTATTCTATATCAGTTTTGTGATGAGTGTATCTGCTGAAACACTTCACATAGTAACGGACTTCATGTCTTGCCAGAACACAGAAACAGAGAGTGATGATGTGAGATGTGCCACACTCTCTCAGTTTGCACTCAACTCGAGCAGTTTTACTATCTCTAATGTTTCCACTATAACTCTAGCAATGGATCCAGGCATTCACATTCTCGGTTCCACTCTTTTCTTTTCAAGTGTTTCGATGGTCGAACTTCTTGGTCCTCCAGAAGACAGTCTCATCATAAGCATCGCTTGCAACACAACATCATCA
The DNA here is from genome assembly GCA_964030475.1 of Tethya wilhelma. Classification (NCBI taxonomy): domain Eukaryota; kingdom Metazoa; phylum Porifera; class Demospongiae; order Tethyida; family Tethyidae; genus Tethya; species Tethya wilhelma. The sequence continues at coordinate 5,007,610 of CAXIPT010000007.1, read as the reverse complement.
GCATTTGTGTTTGAGGACATTTCAAGTGTACGTATCGTGGGTATGATATTCAGAGGATGTGGTGAAATAGTTGTATCAAATGTGGAAGAGTTTATCGTTCAAGATTGTGACTTTTTTGCAGAAGGATTTGAAGGAACTGGTTTGATTGTGAGTGAAACGAATGGACACATTATGAACAGTGAGTTTAGTATGTACTCAAGCGGAGCACTGAGAGTTATCGATGATAGCGAATTGATCATTTCTGGTTGCACGTTTAGTCAAAATCAAGCTGATGTCAGTACTGAACTAGTAAACAGCACACTTAGCAGCATTGGTATAACACAACCCAAAACGGAATATGAGCCATCTGTTTACAATCTCATCTTAATGTCGCTAAATCAGAGCAGTCACCTAACAGGTGGTGCTATAAGTTTACACAATAGCACAATGCTGATCGCTAACACTACGCTGGAATATAATAAAGCATTGTTTGGAGGTGCCTTATACGCTGAGAATAGTAGCCTTACCATCTCAAATGGTTCTGCTCTAATAGGGAACTTAGCATTCTCTGGTGGTGCCTTATTTACTGTGGGGAGTAGTATTATGATTACTGATGGTAGGTATATGGACAATGCTGCAGTGCATAATGGCAATGGTGGAGCTTTGTGTGTGGGTCTGTTGACCGTTTGTCACATTGAGAATGTGGATTTTGAGAGGAATATTGCATCATATGGTGGAGCATTGTATGCACACTCGTTCACAGATGTGACAGTTGCTAGTCGCGGAACTTTCACAAATTGCCATTCATTTAATGGAGGTGCTGCTATAGCTCTCACTGCACACAGCAGTGCAACTATCAACAATAGTATACTGTTCAACAACACTGCTAGAAATGGAGGTGCTCTCTATACAGAACGAAGCAATCTAACACTTTCTGATAGTGTATTAAATTACAACTTTGCTGCTTTGCGTGGTAGTGTTTTGTACAGCAGATCATTTTCTAACATCATAATCAATGGATGTTTGTTGAATGACAACATTGGAAGGACTGCTGGAGTATACTTCAATCATTCTAGACTCCAGGTCATAGATTCAGAGATATCAGGTAACAACTATGGATACGGATTCGCAATTGAAAGCGCAATTGAACTACTTGGAAAAAACATCATCTCTGATAATTGTGGTACATTTGTTGCTATTCTAAGCAACATGACTATCCGAGGTCATACGCTCTTTGTAAACAACAATATCCATAACGAATGCAGAGAAACTGACGTAAATATCATCAATGGTGGAGCAGTGACTAGTTTTATCAGTGACGTCTTTGTTTTCGGTAAAGTGAACTTCTCCTCCAATGTAGCTCAATATGGCGGAGCTATAGTTAGCTGGGAATCCAAGCTTCACATTTGGACAGGGGAGATAATTTTTCGAGACAACTATGCAATGCGTGAGGGTGGTGCGATTTATGTTTATGAGAGCAAGTTTGAATTTCGACAAGCTCATTGTTTGTTTGACAGAAATCTCGCAGAGGAGAGTGGAGGAGCAATTAACCTTGTTAGTTCTACTGTTAACATTTTTCGAGATTCTTTAGTATTGTTCACAGAAAATGTAGCTAAACTAGGTGGTGCGATATTTCTTGAACTCGGATCAAAAATGACTATTAGCAAAACTAATCCTCATGATAATATCAACGTTTCATTATCTCAAAATCATGCCTATTATGGAGGAGCATTGTATGTGACCGATGACACTAACTCTGGAACGTGTGCTGCTTCAAGCGAATCCTTAGTTTTATCTTTTAGCAGCTTCATCGCTGCTAGTGAATGTTTCTTTCAAATCCTAGCCCTGTACTCATTCTCTTCCGTTCCAAACCCTCTGTATAAACATATCCATTTCAGCAACAACTCGGCATACAAAGCAGGCAACTCTCTGTTTGGTGGACTCCTAGATAGATGTCATCCTAGCATATTTTCTGAATTCTCTTTCCTATACCAAGATAAAGAAGTCAGTGGAACAAAGTACATCCTAGAGACCACCGACATTCAAGGTGAAGATGTATACTCAGATGGAGTTCGCTTGTGTTTCTGTGAGAATGGGACACCCAACTGTAACTATGTTCCAACAGGTCCGTGGGTAGTGACAAAGGGAGTTTCATCCATTCTTCCTATCGTTGCCGTTGACCAGTTCAACCACACAGTTGAATCTCGGATCTTCAGTTATTTCTCTTCTCAAAGTGACTTTGGTCAGAGTCGACTGGGAGGCCAAAATATACAGGTGACGTACGGAAACTGCTCTGATTTAAAATTCAAAATCCAATCTGATGCAGAAACTGAGAATCTTACACTGTTTGCAGCAGGTCCGTGTGCAGATTTTGGTATATCCTCTACCACAATTGAGATAGTGTTTGTTGATTGTATTTGCCNTGTACTTGCACATGTGACATACAGCTAGCTCACAAGTACTTTGGCTGCTGTTTGTCACGACAACCATTTTAGAAAGAAACTAATATTTGGGTTATTATTTTTGTACCAATACTTGTTACAACTGGATTGTGATATAATATTATCCAGATCTGTTGTTTATATTTGTGCGACAAATTGCTTTTTCTATTGTTTGTTTGTTTGTATTATTCAGACATATTGTTTACGAAGATATTTTTGTTAAGTGTGTGTATTTGCATGACATTTTATATCCATTTTTTATACTGGTCATGCAATATTGGGATATATACAGCTTGCATGATGGACCATATGGCCAATGATCAAAAACTAGATGTGGCTTGTCTCAAGGGGAGTGCTGTGGCACAAAAAGTTGATTTTGTTGAGTTTTGTATAGAAAATATCCCTCCCAGTCCCCACCCTCACACCCAAGCTGTGCTTCAGCTTCTCTAAATTATATAACATAATTATGCTAATTTTCCTGCACTGATAAGCTGGTATAATATTCAAGTTCCTATATACTCTGCATGTAGCCTGAACTGGTGGTATAGCTTCTAGATTTTCAGTTCACAGACTGCGTGTGAAACTTATAATTATCCATAATTCTGTCTACACATTCACTGCCACTATAGTGTATAACTTTTGTGCCACTAGCCATACTTGATACTGAATGTAGCATGCATCATATGCTCGTGCATGCCCCTAAATGCCTGCATTTGGGCAACTACCCAAATACTTATAGTATGATGATCAGATCATATGACAGTATTTATAATGTTTGCAGCTAAGTTACTATTGGTATTGTAGTCTGTAGGTAATGGTCCCTGATTTAATTCACTGTCTTTTTGAAGTTATTCGGATAAAGGTCAACATTATATTGATAAAGAGTTTAGATTGACACTGCCTGCAGGTCTGTGTGGAAATCATATCTGAGTAAGTTGTCTAGTCAGTCAAAATGACATGTGTAGCTATATATATATATAAATATGTTTGTCAGTGCATGACTGCATGCATGACATTGTGGGTAATATGGATTTGGCACCATACTTTTTGACACATCCAGTTGTTGGATCCAGAGTATTATGGCTACATCCAACTATACAGCAGCTCTACTGGCTATATCGTTCATCAGTTTTGTGACATGTGTATCTACCAAAACAATTCACATAGTAACAGACTCCACATCCTGCCAGGATACAGCGACAGACAGCGATGTGAGATGTGCCACACTCTCTCAATTTGCACTCAACTCGAGCAGTTTTACTACCTCTAACATAACCACCATCACTCTAATAATGGATCCAGGCATTCACATTTTCAATTCCACTCTTTTCTTTTCAAATGTTTCGATGGCTGAACTGCTTAGTCCTCCAGAAGACACCATGAGCATCGCTTGCAACACAACATCATCAGCATTTGTGTTTGAAGACATTTCGAGTGTACGTATCGTGGGCATGATATTGAGAGGATGTGGTGAAATAATTGTATCAAATGTGGAAGAGTTTATCGTTCAAGATTGTGACTTTTTTGCAGAAGAATTTGAAGGAGCCGGTTTGATTGTGAGTGAAACAAATGGACACATTATGAACAGTGAGTTTAGTATGTACTCAAGCGGAGCGCTGAGAGTTGTCGATGATAGCGAGCTGATCGTTTCTGGTTGCACGTTTAGTCAAAATCAAGCTGATGTCAGTGCTGAACTAGTAAACAGCACACTGGGCAGCATTGATATAACACAACCCAGAACGGAATATGAGCCATCTGTTTACAACCTCATCATGTTGCTAAATCAGAGCAGTCACCTAACAGGTGGTGCTATAAGTTTACACAATAGCACAATGCTGATCAGTAACACTACGCTTGAAGATAATGCCGCATTGTTGGGAGGAGCCTTATACGCTGAGAATAGTAGCCTTACCATCTCAAATGGTTCTTCTCTAATAGGGAACTTAGCATTCTCTGGTGGTGCCTTATTTGCAGTGGGGAGTAGTGTTATGATTACTGATGGTAGGTATATGGACAATGCTGCAAATGGCAGTGGTGGAGCTCTGTATGTAGGTCTGTTGACCGTTTGCCACATTGAGAGTGCTGATTTCGAGAGGAATACTGCATCATATGGTGGAGCGTTGTACGTGTACTCATTTGCAGATGTGATGGTATCTTTATACACAAATTACTATTATTATAGTGGAGGTGCTGGTGTAACTCTCACCGCGTACAATAGTGTAACAGTTGATAATTGTACACTACTCAACAACACTGCTGGCTATGGAGGTGCTCTCTATACAGAACAAAGCAATCTAATAATTTCCAACAGTACAATAAATTACAACACTGCGACTCTTCGTGGTAGTGCTTTATATAGTAGACCATTTTCTAACATTATAATCAATGGAAGTTCATTGAAGAAAAACACTGGAATACTTGGAGTGCTATATTTCAACCGTACTAGCCTTCAGTTCATAAATTCAGAAATGTCAGGTAACACGTATGCATATGGATATGCGTTAGAAAGTGAGATTGAGCTTCTTGGAGAAAACATCATTTATGACAATTGTGGTTCATTTGTGGTAATTCTAAGTAACATGACAATCCGAGGCCAGACGCTTTTTGTAAACAACAATATGCCGAACGAATGCAGAGAAACTGACATTGAAATTGAGACTGTTAATATTACCAGTGGAGCAGTGACTAGTTTTATCAGTAATGTCTATGTTTTTGGAAAAGTGAACTTCTCCTCAAACTCAGCCATATATGGTGGAGCTATACTGTCCTGGGAGTCTAGGCTACACATTTGGAGAGGGGAGATAATTTTTCAAGACAACTATGCATCGGGTGAGGGTGGTGCCATTTATGTTTACGAGAGCAACGTAGAATTCCGATTAGCTCGGTGTCTGTTTGACGGAAATTTTGCAGAGGAGAGTGGAGGAGCAATAAACCTTGTTAGTTCTACTGTTAATATTTTTCGAGGTTCTACAGTTGAATTTACTGAAAATGAAGCAAAACTAGGTGGTGCAATCTTTTTTGAACTTGGATCTAAACTAAGTATTGACAAAACTAATGCTCATGACAGCATCGATGTTTCATTCTCTCAAAACAGTGCCGATTATGGAGGAGCATTGTATGTGACTGATGATACTAACTCTGGAACATGTGCTGCCTCAAGTCAATCCTTAGCTTTAGCTAGATCTTTTAGCAACTTTGTCGCTGCCAGTGAATGCTTCTTTCAAACCTTAGCCCTATATTCACTCTCTTCTGTCTCAAACCCTCTGACTAAGCATATCCATTTTAGCAACAACTTGGCAAACCATACGGGCAACTCTCTTTATGGTGGACTACTAGACAGATGTCAGCCTAGCATATTTTCTGAATTCTCTATTCTGCACCTCAATAAAGAAGTCAGTGGAACAAAGTACATTCTAGAGACCACTGACATTCAGGGTGAAGACATATCCTCAGGCCCAGTTCGGTTATGTTTCTGTGAGAATGGGACACCCAACTGTAACTATGTTCCAACGGATCCGTGGTTAGTTACAAAGGGAAATTTATCCATCCTTCCTATCGTTGCTGTCGACCAGTTCAACCACACAGTTGAAACTGAAATCATCAGCTTTTTCTCATCTAGAAGTGCAGAGAGTCGTCTGTCCAGTCATAACATACAGATGACCTATGGTAACTGTTCTGATCTGCAATTCAAAATCCAATCTGCTGCAAAGACTGAGAATCTTACACTGTTTGCAAATGGCTCATGTGGAAGCATCGGTATTTCCGCAACCATGATTGACATAGAGTTTCTTAACTGTGATTGCCCAGTTGGATTCAAGGATGCTGAGAATGATTCAGAAGTGTGCAGATGTGATTGTACAAAGGAGTTGATAGAAAAACTTGGTGGGGAAGATCAGTGCCCACAAAATCATCAAAACAATTTTCTTCAGAGGGACAGCAACTTTTGGATTGGTACACTAAATGACAGTGCACCATATCATAACAAATGTTTAGCATTTTTTAGATATTGTCCATTTGATTACTGCTTGCGTCCTGATCAATCTATGCCTATCAGGTTTTACCTGAACACCTCACAAATCACAAACTCTGATATGCAATGCAAAGGCGATAGAACGGGAGCTCTTTGTGGGAGCTGTCGGGACGGTTTCAGTCTTGCTCTTGGCTCATCAAAGTGTCTACCAAACTCAGCATGTACAAACAGTTACATTGCACTAGTCTTGGCCTTTGCTCTGGCTGGTGTTGTTCTAGTGGCCTTCATCATGTTCTGCAACTTAACAGTCGCCGTGGGAACAATGAATGGTCTCATCTTTTATGCAAACATTATCATCACAACCAGGATTAATAATAATTTCTCCCAGTCAAATTCGGGAATCTTTGTCAACCCTCTCGCCATTTTCATTGCTTGGCTCAACTTGGACTTGGGAATAGAGACATGCTTTCATCAAGGAATGGATGGACTGACAAAAGTAGGCTGGCAATTCGTATTCCCTCTGTATGTGCTATTGCTGGTTGTGCTGGTCATTTTTCTCTGTGAATGCTCACAGAGATTCGCAAACTTTCTTTCAGGAAGAAATGCAGTTGCCACTCTTGCCACTCTGATACTTTTCTCTTACTTGAAGTTTCTTCGTATCATCATTGATGCATTTACTCCAGCAATAATACATTTTATTTGCCAAGATGAAGATCGCTTAGTACAGTATACAGAACGCAGATGGTACTATGACGGAAACAAGTACTTTAATCCTAGACACATTGTTATGTTCCTAGCAGCTCTTGTTATTCTAATAATTGGTGTAGCGTATACACTCATCCTGCTAACTGGACAATGGTTTGGTAAGCTGTCAGAATGCCCTGGACTAAAGTGGCTCTGTGGACAAAAACTTAACCATTTTCTTGAACCTTATTCTGCTCCATACATCCCTAAATATCGCTACTGGACAGGACTTCTTCTTCTCGCTAGAATACTCTCTTGTATCATTTCCACCATAGCAACTGATCGTGGAGTTCCTCAAGGCAACTTCTTTAGTATAACCATGATAGCTACTGCTCTGCTTCTCTGGAAACTCGTAGTAGGTGGACGGATCTACCAACATCTCCTAGTGGATGTCTTGGAGAGTCTTTTTTTTGTGTTATTGATCATCTATAGTAGTGCAGCACAGTTCATTTTATCATATACGGACGTCTTGGAACCAATTTTTCTTTTCAATGTATTAGCTGCATTTGCTTTTTTGGTATTCATACTCATTTTACTGTATCACGGATACATCTACGTACTGCTCCCTACATCTGCTGGGGAAAGATTCAACATGTGGATCACCGAGAAACTCAATGATGGTAAACACTGGCTCAAAGAGACTAGCTGTTGGAAGAGATTCAGAAGTGTGAAGCCAGAGACCGCAGAATTTGAAGAAGATGATTCACCTTTCTCAAGAGGACAACATTCATTTTATTCTCTACAAGCTAGCTATAGTTTGGAACCAAACCTTAAGAAAAGATTACAGCTGAAGAAAGGATCACAGCCCAAGAAAAAACAACAATCAGTTACCTACAGTACAGTTGAGATTGTCCCTGAGACTCCATTGTCGGAGGAATTGGGGCACTACTCCAAGAGAATGGCCACATTGAGGAACTCAAATCACAAAAAAGAGCACTGTAGCAGCCAGGAAGAATTTGAACTTGTACCAGTTCTTTCGGAAGAAAGCAACAATGATGAAGATGAATCCTGTGAAAATGATAACAGTGCATCGGCTGATCTTGAATGTTCCACTGAACAAGGTTGCAGCTATACAAAAGCGGTAGAAGATAAAATATGTGACGGCCCAACTTCCCAGACCAAATCTGCTGAAGTTGAAATGGATGGGGAAGGAGTTAAACTTACAGTAGAAGAGAACGGTACGCCTGCTGAACTGGTGCAGGAAGGATGTGATGAGTTTTCCACATCATACGAACTCATAGCTAATTGAGAATTAATAACTATAAATAATTACTATTGTTGAAACTTATTATACACCCATGTTACTATTTTTAGCTCAGTTTGACTGTTTTACAGTGTGGTATGATATTATGAAATTATGCAGGACACAGTCCATTATAACGTGTATAATAATTATTATTATACATAATTATAGTCTTTTGGAACTGAAGCTGCTGTCGCTGCCAGCCTCCCAAATATTGACACTCTCACTGCTACGAGAGTAGTGGGCAAAGGTGAGATTGTAGGCTACAAAACTGTCTATCTCTACAAAAATAGCCGTGTGTGTGTGTGTGTGTGTGTGTGAAATGTGAAATTTATTACAATGTTATAATCTTGTTTACACATTCACCACTACATGTACTGTAAACCTTTTGTACTACAATTGTCATCCATTGGCCATATTTGCTAAATGTAGTATAATATACATACTACATACATTTTAAGCTCATGCATGCCCTTAAGTGCTTGCATTCACGGGGGCAACTACCCAACAGACTTATAGTATGATGATCAGATCATATGATTTAAGTTTTCAGCTAAGTTACTATTAGTATTATAGTCTGTAGATATTGGCTCCCACTTGTTTATTTAGTGTCTTAGTTTGAAGTTATTGCGATAAAAAAAAAAGAAGTTAAGAGATCTTAATTAATTGGCACTGCTTGCAGGTGTGCAGAAATCATATCTGAGTAAGTTATCTAGTCAGTCAAATGACAGTGATGTGTATGATTGAGTGTCAGTGACCGTAAGTTATATGGCACCATACTTCTTGATAATTATATACAGTTATTGAATGAATTGGATTCATAGTATTCAATGATGGCTGCATCCAACTATACAGCTTTACTGGCTATATTCTTTATCAGTTTTGTGACGAGTGTAGCTGCCGAAACACTTCACATAGTAACAGACTCCACGTCTTGCCAGGACACAGCAACAGAAAGTGATGATGTGAGATGTGCCACACTCTCTCAATTTGCACTCAACTTAAGCAGTTTTACTACCTCTAACGTAACCACTATCACTCTGACGATGGATCCAGGCATTCACAATCTCAGTTCCACTCTTTTCTTTTCGAGTGTTTCAATGGTCGAACTGCTTGGTCCTCCAGAAGACACCATGAGCATCACTTGTAACACGACATCACCAGCATTTGTGTTCGAGGACATTTCGAGTGTACATATTGTGGGTATGATATTCAGAGGATGTGGTGAAATAAGCGTATCTAGTGTAGAAGAGTTTATCGTTCAGGATTGTGACTTTTTTGCCAAAGGATTTGAAGAAGCTGGTTTGATTGTGAGTGAAACGAATGCACACATTATGAACAGTCAGTTTAGTATGTACTCAAGCGGAGCGCTGAGAGTTGTCGATGATAGCGAACTGATCATTTCTGGTTGCACATTTAGTCAAAATCAAGCTGATATCAGTGCCGAACTAGTAAACAGTACACTGAGCAGCATTGGTATAACACAACCCAGAACAGAATATGAGCCATCTGTTTACAATCTCATCCTAATGTCGCTAAATCAGAGCAGTCACCTAACAGGTGGTGCTATAAGTTTACACAATAGCACAATGCTGATCGCTAACACTATGCTGGAATATAATACAGCATTGTTGGGAGGTGCCTTATACATTGAGAATAGTAGCCTTACCATCTCAAATGGTTCTGCTCTAATAGGGAACTTAGCATTCTCTGGTGGTGCCTTATTTGCAGTCGGGAGTAGTATTACGATTACTGATGGTAGGTATATGGACAATGCTGCAGTGCATAATGGTAGTGGTGGGGCTCTGTATGTAGGTCTGTTGACCGTTTGCCACATTGAGAGTGCTGATTTCGAGAGGAATACTGCATCATATGGTGGAGCATTGTACATATACTCATTCGCAGATGTGATAGTACCTTTATACACAAATTACTTTAGTAGAGGTGCTGGTATAACTCTCACCACAGACAATAGTGTAACAGTTGATAATTGTACACTACTCAACAACACTGCTGGCTATGGAGGTGCTCTCTATACAGAACAAAGCAATCTTATAATTTCCAACAGTACAATAAATCACAACACTGCCACTCTTCGTGGTAGTGCTTTATACAGCAGACCATTTTCTAACATTATAATCAATGGAAGTTCATTGAACAAAAACACTGGAATACTTGGAGCGATATATTTCAACCGTACTAGCCTCCAGTTCATAAATTCAAAAATGTCAGGTAACACGTATGGATACGGATATGCGTTAGAAAGTGAGATTGAGTTTTTTGGAGAAAACACGATTTCTGACAATTGTGGTTCATTTGCAATAATTCTAAGTAACATGACAATCCGAGGCCAGACGCTTTTTGTAAACAACAATATGCCGAACGAATGCAGAGTTGACCTAGGAATTGAGACCATTGATCTTAGCAGTGGAGTAGTGACTAGCTTTATTAGTAATGTCTTTGTTTTTGGAAAAGTGAACTTTTCTTCCAATGTAGCTGAATACGGTGGAGCTATACTGTCCTGGGAGTCTAGGCTACACATTTGGAGAGGGGAGATAATTTTTCAAGACAACTATGCATCAGAGGAGGGTGGTGCCATTTATGTTTATGAGAGCAATTTAGAATTTCGACAAGCTCAGTGTCTGTTTGATGGAAATTTCGCTGAGGAGAGTGGAGGAGCAATGCACCTTGTTAGTTCTATTGTTAATATTTTTCGAAATTCTACAGTTGTATTCGCTGAAAATGAAGCAAAACTAGGCGGTGCAATCCTTCTTGAACTCGGATCTAAACTGAGTATTTCCAAAACTAATGCTCGTGACATTATCAACGTTTCATTCTCTCAAAACCGTGCTGATTATGGAGGAGCATTGTATGTGACTGATGATACTAACTCTGGAACATGTGCTGCCTCAAGTCGATCCACAGCTTTAGCTAGATCTCTTAGCAACCTCATCACTTCCAGTGAATGCTTCTTTCAAACCCTAGCCATTTATGCATTCTCTTCTGTCCCAAACCCTCTGATTAAGCATATCCATTTTAGCAAAAACTTGGCAAACCATACAGGCAACTCTCTTTATGGTGGACTTCTAGACAGATGTCAGCCTAGCATATTTTCTGAATTCTCTATTCTGCACCTCAATAAAGAAGTAAGTGGAACAAAGTACATCCTAGAGACCACTAACATTCAGGGTGAAGACATATCCTCAGGCCCAGTTCGGTTGTGTTTCTGTGAGAATGGGACACCCAACTGTAACTATGTTCCAACGGATCCGTGGGTAGTTACAAAGGGAGTTCCAGCCATTCTTCCAATTGTTGCTGTCGACCAGTTCAACCACACAGTTGAAACTGAAATCTTAAGCTTTTTTTCTTCTAAAAGTGCAAAGAATCGTCTCTCCAGTCATAGCGTACAGACAACCTATGGAAACTGCTCTGATCTGCAATTCAAAATCCAATCTGCTGCAGAGACTGAGAATCTTACACTGTTTGCAAATGGCTCATGTGGAAGCATCGGTATTTCCGCAACCATGATTGAGATAGAGTTTGTTAGCTGTGTTTGTCCAGTTGGATTCAAGGAAGCTGAGAATGATTCATTAGTGTGCAGATGTGAATGTGGAAAGGAGTTGATAGAAAACCTTGGTGGCGAAAATCAGTGCGTCATTGCACAATTTGAAAATGATAAGGACAATTTTCTTCAGAGGGACAGTAACTTTTGGATTGGTACGCTAAATGACAGTGCACCATATCATAACGAGTGCCTAGCTTTTTTCAGATATTGTCCATTTGACTATTGCTTTCGCCCTGAGTCTGTGCACATCGAGTTTAACCTAAACACCTCACAAATCACAGACTCTGATATTCAATGCAATGGCAATAGAACAGGAGCTCTTTGTGGGAGCTGTCGAGACGGTTTCAGTCTTGCTCTTGGCTCATCAAAGTGTCTGCCAAACTCAACATGTACAAACAGCTACGTTGCACTAGTCTTGGCCTTTGCTCTGGCCGGTGTTGTTCTAGTGGCCTTCATCATGTTCTTCAACTTGACAGTTGCCGTGGGAACAATGAATGGTCTTATCTTTTATGCAAACATTATCATCACAACCAGGACTATTATTTCTCTACCAAATTCAGGAATTGCAGTCAATCCTCTTACCATTTTCATTGCCTGGCTCAACTTGGACTTGGGAATAGAGACATGCTTTCATCAAGGAATGGATGGACTGACAAAAGTAGGCTGGCAATTTGTATTCCCTCTGTATGTGCTGTTGCTGGTTGTGCTGGTCATTTTTCTCTGTGAACGCTCACAGAGATTTGCAAACTTTGTTTCAGGAAGAAATGCTGTCGCTACTCTTGCCACTCTGATACTATTTTCTTATTTGAAGTTTCTTCGCATCATTGTTGATGCATTTATTCCAGCCAAAGTATATTTAATTTGCCCAGATGGAGGGGAGTATTCACAACGCAGATGGTACTACGATGGAAACAAGTACTTCGATCCTGGACATATTGTTTTATTCCTAGCAGCTCTAGTTGTGCTACTACTTGGTGTAGCATACACACTCATCCTGCTATCTGGACAATGGTTTGCTAAACTGTCCAAGTGCCCTGGACTGAAATGGCTCTGTGGACAAAAACTCAACCATTTTCTCGAACCTTACTCTGCTCCATACATCCCTAAACATCGCTACTGGACAGGACTCCTTCTTCTTGCCAGAATACTTTCTTGTATCTTTTCCACCATTGCAACTGACCGTGGAGTTCCTCAAGGCAACCTCTTCAGCATAACCATGATAGCTACTGCTCTTCTTCTCTGGAAACTCGTGGTGGGTGGACGAATCTACCAAAATCTCTTAGTCGATATCCTGGAGAGCTTCTTTCTTGTGTTACTGATCGTATACGGCGATGCAGCACAGTTTGTTTTATCGTATTCAGATGTCTTGCAACCCCTTGCTCTTTTTTNTGTGTTGTGTGAGGGTCACTGGACTCACACTCACTCTTACTGGGGTAGCTATACGGATGTTCTTAGTCACTCTAACATTCATAAACAGCTCTGGCTCCATTGATCTGTAATCTTCTTCAGTGAAGGATAACTCAAGAGCTGTAGACACAATAGTCACAGTATATGAGACAAGTAAACCAACAAACACACTTGCTCACTCTAGACTGTGTTACTATTATCAACTTACTATCACNCTCTATAGCTACAGCTATAGCTATATATACCCCCTTAAGTATAATACCTGCTTCAATTGGTGAGTCGGGATTATTTTCTAATGTCCCTGGTGGAACAGGTCTTCCAGTAGCTCTGTGTTGTCCAAGTGTTGTTGGAGTTACTCTAATAGTCACTGGAGTGGCAATTCGTACGTTTTTGGCTACTTTGACTGGCAAGGTTAGTTCAGCTTCATTGACTCTGTAATCTTGATTTGTAAACTGAATTTTCAGAACTGCAGTGACAAATTAACAGCATTATATTATTATATTGGCTTGAGTATGATATTAATGAAGATTTACTGGTGCTATCCACAATAACAAGGTCAGTTGATTCTATGAAGAAGACAGAGTCATTAAATTGTCCAGCATATTCTTGAAGCACTGCAAGAGATACAGATAGTTTGAGTCGAACAAATTCGTTGAATTCTTGTGCAATAACATCTGGATGAAACGTGAAGACAACTGATTGACTGCTTTGAGTTGGAAGGACAGAAGCCGTAGCAGTTTGCAAAGTGAAGTCAGCACTCGCTATAACAGTAGTGTTTATTAAGAGTTAAGTAACTGTTAAGGAAAATGAAATTAGAGAGCTGAACCAACTCACTTGTAGTGCCCAGCAATTCAGATGTAACAGTGAATACCAATGGAAGTACATTTGTAACCGGTTGCTTCACGTAGCCAAGTTGTATTTCATACCCTTGGCCTTGTTCTGCAGCAGTGAATGAAGACTGGAAGAATCCAAATACTAAAAAAATTAGATGATCATGAGAAAAGTTTCAATAAAAAGTTCATTCTTTCTATTAATCAATCTGACATCTGCCGGCCTATTATATCATGCTGTGGGGCATATATACACACACACATGTATACACACACACACACACACACGTACACACATGCACAGCCACACACACACACACACACACACACACACATACACACACACACACACACACACACACACACACATACATGGCATGACACATGCACACACGTACACACACACACACACACACACACACTGCACACATACATGGCATGACACATGCACACACGCACACACACATGCATACACACAGCTAGTATGCTTACCAATACAAAGACTGCAGACTTCTCTTCGGAATCCTGTTCTGACCCTAAAACTAAATGTATTAGGATTGGCAACACAGCACTGTCTCCTTGTCATTAGTAATGGAGTAGCACCTTGTAGACAATTAGTGTCACGATAACACTCTACTTGCTCATTTTCATCAACTCCACTGTCTATAATATAGTAGTATATATACAACATAATACAACCATGCATGGATTCATGCACATACCTAGTTGAATTGACGGACAAGTTACCCCAGCATCTTCATTATGGTTACAATTGTGAACTCCAATACCACTAGTAGTACAGTCAATGAGCCTAGCCTCTGACCCAGTGCATCGGACATTGTCTAAGACAATGGGACCAAAACCTTCACCAAAGAATGCCCCCGATCTGGCAACAGCTCCTGTGAACATAATTATTAGTGTATAATAAAATTAATTTACATGAAGCAAGCTTAATACTGATACTATATGAATGTACTGACCTTGTGTTGGTAGGCCCAACTGCCGACAGACCACCATGGCATCTTGGTTGTCCCACAAATCATCACAGACTGTCCCCCACTGTACCCCATCACACACTTCAACCCTTCCCTCAAAGATATTACTGCCACCAACCAACCTCACTGCACCACGAGTCTCACACTCTACATGCATAGAGAGATCGACATGTAAGACAATTAAGTGAACACTGATGGGTAAAAATGTTTAATGAATGTGGAGGGTCCTGCAGGAGTGCACTTAAATAGCATCAAAATTACCTTCCTTGTCCACAATAAGTATAAATGTGCTAGCAAAGAGACTAGTTGGAGGTATAAAATCTGGTGAGCCCTCCTGCTGTTGAGAAATTGCTTGAAATGCTTCTATTCCTTCAGCAATGTCATCAGAGAAGACACGAAAGTTAAAATCCACAGTTTGCTGATCTGGCTCCATTACAAGAACTACAAAGTTTCTTATGAATCCCAAGTTGTAATCATTATCATTGTTACTCGTAGACAATTCAGCCGGTGAAATGCTTGGATCAGGAGTAGTAGGAGTGACAGTGACAGCTACTCTAAAGGTTTGCTCTGAAACAACACCTCCCTCCTTTTCAAGGCGGACAAGTCCAGCGATGTTTTCGTCAAATTCACTTGGTTCAGACACATTGTAAAGTGGCCGCTCAAATCCGATTGAAATAGCTGTAAAATAAAAATACAAACAACATGTTTAACAGGACAGTAATTAACTATAGACATAATACCGGTAGATTTTTGTCACTCACGGTCATTGTCAATGATTCTGCCAAGACTGTCTCTACGTGTAATAGAGATTCGTGGTGTACTAGTAGCACTAACAATAGCTATAGACATCACAAAGTTTTGCTCAGTAGCTTCATTGACAAGGTCATCTACAATACGAACTGGTGTATCAATATCATTCACTGCCAATCCTGTCTCATCAGCTGGGAAGGTGACAACTACTGGAGTGGTATCAAAGTCATTCACATCTGTAGATTGAGCAATACCAAAACTATATAAAACAATTATTTTTTGTCATACAAAAATGTTCAGTTACCTGCTTCAATTGGTGACTCAGGATTATCTTCTAACGTCCCTGGTAGATCATCCCTTCCAGCAGCTCTGTGTTGTTCAAGGGTTGTTGGAGTCACTCTTATAGTCACTGGGGTGGCTATACGGTTGTTCTTATTTACTCTGACTGGAATAGTACCCTCATTTTCATTAGTACGATACTCTTCACTTGTGAACTGAACTTCCAGAGCTGAATTGCATGCAATTAATGTAATAATGTCAGTTAACTGGAACAATGTATTATGATACTTACTGTCACTATCTATGATAACAAGGTCAGCTGTGTTTAGGAAGAAGACAGAGTCATCAATCTGGTCTCGAAATTGATTAATTACTGCTGTAGGTGGTGATAGCGTGAGTCTAACAGACTCATCCAATTCTTGAGCTATAGAATCCACACGAAAATTGAAGGCTACCAAACGACTAGCTTGAGTTGGAAGGACAAAAGCTGAAGTAGTTTCCAAAGAAAAGTCACCACGAGCTATTTAATGGAGAAAAATCAATCATTAATACCCATGCCCATAATATCCATAAAGTTAAACTATCAGCATCTTACTTGTAGTGCCCAATAATTGTGCTGAGATACTAAAAGCTAATGAAAGCACATTTGTTGATGGACGAGGTCTTTTGATGTAACCAACATCTAATGAATAACTTTGGCCTCGTTCAACTGCAGTGAATTCAGTCTGGAAGAATCCAAATACTGAAATATATATCATTACCAAAATAATAATAATTATGATCAAAGGAAATGCATCTCATGCAGTCAAATTATGCAATACTCACCAACACAAACACTGCAGCATTGTTGTGTTCCTTCTGTGACCCTAAAGCTGAAAGTGTTTGGATTTTGAAGACAGCACTCTCTTCTAGTCATTAGCAATGGAGTAGCACCAGTTCGACAGTCATTGTCAACAAAACACTCCACAAGGCTATTATCTTCATCAATAAATTTAGGAAAGTGTGTCAATTTTTTTCATGATCAATAAATATTGTTTTGATATCAATGTTTCGATATTATACCTGGAGGCCGTGCTGTTGGTTGTGCACAGGTTACCCCAGCATCTTCTTTATGGTTACAGTTGTGAACTCCAATACCATTAGTAGGACAGTCCAAGAGCCTAGCCTCTGACCCGCTACATCGAACATTGTCTAAGACAATGGGACCAGAACCTTCACCAAAAAATCCTTCTAATCTGGCAACAGCTGCTGTAAACAAGTTGGTGTATACAAATGCTTGAAGCATGATTCTCTGCTAGCTAACATTATATGTAATGCTGCATGATGAATGTACTGACCTTGTGTTGGTAGGCCCAGCTGTCGACAGACCACCATGGCATCTTGGTTGTCCCATAGATATCACAGACTGTCCCCCACTGGACCCCATTACACACTTCAACCCTTCCTTCCATGGCACCACTCCCACCAACTAACCTCACTGCACCAAGAGGCTCACACTCTGCACAGAGATATGTAAGACAATGAAAAGAGTGGAGGGAGATACATCATAATTAAAGTAAAACCATTATAACCTTCCTTACCCACAGGTGCAGAGCACAAAGTATCATTACCATGCACAAAATAACAACCAATGCACGCATGCAAGTGATAGATACACGCATGCACCAAGATCCTTACTTGGCTGACAGCCTGTACCACTCAATCTGCCATCTCCTATGGAGTCATCTTGGCAGAGACACGTGAAACTACCAATGGTATTTATGCATATGGCACTCTCAACACAGTCGTGAGTTCCCTGAGTACACTCATCATCATCTGTGAAGAATAAGTTCATTTAATGGAGAGCATTATGTACTTGCCATATAGTAACAACCTCAAGAACTAGTTACCATGCCAACTGACCACATGTGCACAATTATCATACCTGGTGTTGTAATCCTAATAGTATTTGAGAATGGTCCCCCTCCAATGGAGTTTCTACCCCTCAAATCAATGAAATAGGTGGTCAATGAAGCTAGCCCAACCAAGGTGGCTTGAATCAGTGAAGTTGTGAGGACTACCTCTCCATTAAGACGGACATCATAACTTGTGATGGCTCCATTTCGATCTAGGCAGCTGATCACGTTCCAGTCAACAGTGATGCTGCTTGAGGTGGAAGAGACTTCTCTCAAAGACTGAGGAGCTCCACTAGGAGCTGCAAGGACAAATTAATACAGAGAGAAAAAGAGAAACAACAGTAATATCAATGCCGGTTTGTTCAAGGAATATAAATGTCAATAGAGCACCTGTACTCAGAGTTGAAACTGTTTGCGTGATTGCTGGACCTGCTCCAGCACTGTTTCTAGGTCGAAGTGTAACAACATAGGCGCTGTCCTCTTCCAGTCCTTCCAGGATGTACTGCCTTGCTGTTCCTTCCAGCAAGACACTTTGAGGGGAGCCAGGTGTACAGGGAGATAGGTAGCTCCACGTTAAAACATAGCTATCAACTGCATCAACTGACAATTGGTTCCATGTCAACAGGACTGAGGTTGCTCGGGGCGTAGAGGCTGTGAAACTGATTGGCAGTGATGGTATAATAGCTGCAAAAATGACATTATACATATTTAAGGGTGGTCGGTCATGCCCACACACTGCATTGCTAGGGAAATTTCGAACTTGCAAAAGACACAAAAAATCAAGTTTTAAGTCACAAGTTTACACGAGTTACTTACCAATAATTATAATGGAAAAAAAACAATAAAAAAACACTCACACATGTCATCATCTTCAATAAGAATGATGGCAGTCGATAGAGAGATGGTGATACCACTTGAGGAGCCACTGCTCAGTTCTCCAAAGAACATTCTTGAATCAGGCTCACGAAGATCATTGTTCAGGATTCTTACAGAAACTTCTCTAGAGCTCACTTCTGGTGGGAAGGTTAGCTGCTGATTCAGAGGTTCATAGTCCACACCACCTGGGAAAGACAAAGACAACATGGCATCCATTTTCAATCATGGTGTGCAGTAGTTTACCTAGAGCAGTTTCATCCTGGGTGGAGAATGAGATGGTGACAGTACGATCAGTTAGAGTTGGTTTTGTAATTGTCAGAACAACTTCTACATTTGGCCCTTCAGTCACAGAGTAGGCCATCTGCCCAAATTCCAACTCCACATCTAAATCACACAAATGATGTACATAGGGTAACCGGTTATGCACACCAGTAGAAATTAAAGTGATATGCCTTACCATCATTGTCAATGATAGTAACAGTGGCTTCATCAATCGTAAGAGTAATGACATCCTCAGAGACCAGCTGAACAGTGAAGGTTTCTGCCAACTCAGCTACTCCATCATCCATAATGGGTACAGTGATGGCAGCCATCCTTCTACCAGGAGGGAAGACCAGGGAGCCATCTTGGAAGATAATGTCTGTACCAACTGATATAAAAAGAAATGGACTGTACAGTCATGCAGTTCATACCATCTGACGCCATGCTATAGCTTTTGCATGTATACACACACAATACCCATGCAATGATTCATTGATAGTATTAGTAATCCTCACATTTGTGAGTGCGTCTACACCTATGGATGCATGCGCACATGACACTGATCATAAGGAGTTGCCTATGTACCTTGAGCCTCTCCTCTCTGGTAAGAGAAGTCTATGGTGAAAGGTTGGTAGTTGCTTCCATCGCTCTCCACCAGTAGCACGATCTCCTGGCCATCCTCTACTGTTGTATAGCTAGCCACAGAGAACCCAACGACAGCAACTGCATTATGATCACCAGTCACACATGGTTTCAATGGAAACAAGATCTTGGTGCACTCACTAGGTGTTGGTTCATTGTCGACTATGGTGACTGTCAGTGCTGAGGTCTGAATGGCTAGTCTCTCTGCGTTCTGTCCAGGCACAAGGGTGGCTGCAATTACAAACTGCTCATCCAGTGGACCATCATACTCAGTGTCATCTATCACAGGGACCAGCACTTCTCGGAAGGGCTGGGAGGGAGAGAGTGTGATCTCTGTAAACACTTCCTCATAGTCTTCTCCAGCTGTATATATAGGGATGAAACATGCACATATGGTTAGGATAGGATTCAGCTATATAGCTATGATCTGAGTTGTTGTACCTGTTGAGTTAATGCTGAATGTTGTCATGGCAATGGCCACAGGACCACTGAGTCTTCCCTCCATCACACTCACATTCACCCTAGCACTTCCATCTCCTTCTCTAACAGTGGTTGCTATTGGCAACAAGTCAATTGAAGCCCCTGAAAGTCAAAACGTACAATCACAGAGATACATTAGATCAGAATGCACGAAGAGATTAATTGGACTCACTATCAGTGTCCAGTATGGTGATGGCAGCTTCCTGCGGTGAAACTACCACATTTGATGTATCCTCCTCTTCAATGCTCACTCTGAGAGTGAACTCTTCATTGGCCTCCACCTGGTCGTCATTGATGATAATGATATTGATACTCTGTTCAGTTGTAGAGCCGTCAAATGATAAAACTCTTGTTTCTGAAATAAAATCTTCACTTTCTGTAGCGTAAGGATTGGTATGTGTGTGTGCAAGTGTAAATCATTACTAGGCTCTGTTTTTCAATGTTTAGTTAACATTCTAGTTAGTAAGTGGTGAGTGCATTTGGCTATGAAATACTGTAGGCCTAGGATGATATTGATCTTATTTCAATTTCATCGCACTAATCCATTTCTGAACACAAATTCAAGAGCTTACCTACTGCAGATCCACTGATTGTTTCCACTGTTGCTAGGATACTTCTCTCCAGAGAGCCATGAGAGATTCCTAGAGATACTACAAACTCCTCTCCTTCTTCACTAGTAGTGTAAGTTGTCTGCAGGAACCCCAGCACAACAACTGCATGTGGCAATGAATATAAATTATTGTGACTCACAAAGATGTCATGGTTGTGTCTGACTCACTGTCATTGTCTCTGATGGTGACGGAAGAGGTGCTGTTCTGTACAGCCACTGGGAAATCTCTCACTATTGGTTCAATGGTGGCTGAGAACTCTTCCACATCTTCTAGGGAAAGGTTGTCCAATAATTGCACAGTCACAGTTGCCTCAAGATCTTCAATCTCAAATGTAACAGCATCATTGATTCCAATAAAATCTTCATCCTCTGGAATACAAAACACAATGAGTTTACACCCCTTTTTCCAATAGCATGCAACCTACCTATGGCACTCCCACTGGTGGTAGAGATCCTAACAGCCACTGGACCAAGAGCTCCCATCGTCTTCTCCAGTGTGAAACTCACAATACCATCACGCTCCATCACCTCAATGCTGGTCTCAACAAAACTCACGTTCATTACTGCATGCATGTGGGGAAAAAATGCAATCTTAAACTTTATCATTATTTCTACTCTCTTTTGAAATCAATGCATGGAATGGAGTGGTAGCTAGCTAAGTCTCAAACAGGCAGGTTGGCTGACAACCATGCATGCATGATTAGTGTCTTTAAATACACCACTTGTAAATTATAATGTCTTAATTACCAGGAATAGGTAGATCATCATTGAGTATGGTGATGTTGGCATAAGCTGGAGACACAATATAAACTCCGGGTGAGGTGGAGAGAAAGATTTCAAATATTTCAATGTCTTCCGGGAAGAGATCATCCTCTATACTGATCGTAACAGTAGCCTGGTTTTGATTGGGTCTGAACTCCACTGCTAGTTGAGAGACAGCTGTGAAATCTACTCCACCTAAAGTGAGTACAGTAATGGTTAAATGAAGAGATATTGAATGGGCCGCTAATCATAAGACAGATCCTCACTCAAGGCATTTCCTCCATTGATCTCAGCTGTGTTCAGAAACACTATAGCTGGTACACTCGTGTCTCCTGTCTTCAACAGTTGGATGGCTACAGAACTTTGATTCTCAAAAACAACAAAGTCACTTCTTTGCAAAGAAACAGAGGGTACTGTACAAAGCATATAGACGTATAGAAAGAAAGATAATTATCACAATCATATATACAACGTACAGCCATCATAAAACAAACCTTACTTACATGCAATTGGGTTTTGTGTCATTCCAGCAGGGTAGCCATGTGCCACTCTAAAAGACAGCCAGTATACGATTGCATTGAACCGAGCATCATCATCAATGTGGCTGAGAGTGTGGCTGGCATCACTCACTCTCAGCTGTATGGTGGTGGCACAGGTAGCCTCACTGTCTGGGCATTGAATGGTTGTCACTTGAATTATATCGTCATTGGGAAGGGGCTGCTCATCTAGTCTCAGTCCATTGCGGTTAACACCAGCTGGAAGAAGGACATTGATGTAGTTCTGTCCAAGATTGAATAGCATCCGAGTACGTGTGAAAGTGTTGACACGATAGCTGGATCGGTACTGCTCAATAGGAGGGACTATCACTAGAAATGGGTCACTATTTAAGACACTGTCCACCAAACTACTGACAGAGAACTGTGCCACAAGGATGGGTTGGTTTGATTCCAAGTAGCAAGAGTCCGTAGAGTTGACATGAAATTCAGCAAATGATCCAGCTGCATCCAGATTCAGAAAGGAAATGTCTGTGATTGTACAAGATACAGTGACACTTGTTTCATCCCTAGATGCAATGATTCTAAAAGTATCAACTTCTGTCCTGGTTGCTATTGTTGAAATGATGAACTCTTTACCCCAAGTGGAGGTAGGGGTGATTTGTTCCACCAGATGGTCACAGTACTGGATATCGTGGGGTATAGTGCCACATTCATGTCCAGTAATGAAAGCTAGTGGTTTGTTAGAGGTAACACGAGAGCCAGTTAGATCATCCAAACTAGCAAAGTACAGAGTTGCACCCCTAGTTGACAGCTGAAAGGAAACCTGTTCACCTGCTCTCAGTAAATCACTTCCAATCTGGTCTACAATATCAGTAGCTTCAGAGATGGACACATCTTGAGTTAGAGTCACGTTAAGAATAGTATTCTCTCCAGTGGTTACAATCACAATGGCGCTGTTCCCTTGAGGATCGAGGACCTCATCGTAGTCAGGGTCAACAGGGTAGTCTAGGTCAGGTGGAGGCTGAATTACTGACCGTGGAATAGACACAGCATAATACTCGTACGCAGCCACTGGCTGAGCCAGGTACGGAAGTACTTTAAATGTGTCTGATGATTCATGCTCCTCAACGTAAGCAACAACAGAGAGAGGGTCACCTGCTACTGATTTTACAAAGATACCTTTGTCTCGTGTCCTAACACTATCCAACTCCAATGTTCGTGAATCCATTTCAGCTTCTCCAGGAGCTGTGTATGTGGTCTGGGTCCCCAGGGCATCCACAATGAATGAGGTCGTCTCTCGTCCCATTGGCTCAACTGCTAGACGAATTTTAGCAACGCGGAAGTATTGAGAAGGTTCATGATTGCTGAAGAAGCCCAAATAGAATTTTTCTCCTGGACTCGTAAATTTCTCATCAACTGAATAGAAACAAGAAGAAAGAGAATCATATCACTACGTAGGGATGAAGTATATGTGACTCTCTGACTTACTAAAGCAGTTGCTACATCCTCCATCTCTGTTTTCAAATGAGAGTCCAACTTCAATGGCACAGCACTCCTCTACTGCTGATATGTCAACTTCCTCAATCTTATCACCATGGCAATCAGTGGATGAGAAACAAGTGGATACTTGGCCTGAATTCAAGGTTTTTATGTAAAAATTATCAATAATTGTATTTGTCACTAAGATCTGAGGTTAGATATACTAGTATGTGTGTCAAGGCAGATCAAAATAACACATGTAACTTTAGCTGGAATATAGCACAGAAATTTAACACACAAAATTATTTCATTCTTATTATAAACATGTAAGAGCTATAGCTCTTACATGTTTATAATAAGAATGAAACATGTAAGAGCTATAGCTCTTATACATGTTTATAATAAGAATGAAATAATTTTGTGTGTTAAATTGCATCCATGTTACCTATAGGTAACATGGATGCATGCTGCATACATAATGATTGTACAGTATAATATACAGAATTATAATTGTTTTCTCACCCTTTGTGAAGACAATGCAATTACTGCAGCTTACAAGCAATAAAAATTTCACCAAGTAACAACTTATTCTCTTTCCAAACAGAGCCATGATGTTGCTGCTGAACTCTGCTAAGAAACTTGCTGAGTGGTTTTTGGAAGTTTTATAGATCATATGCTGAATAAAAACCTTTCAGCACTGTCTGGATTCGTACTGTACTTATGGAGGAGAATGCATCAAAACATCAGCTAATAATTGAGCTATGTAGTTTGTGAGTACGTGACCAATCATACATGTGGCTCAGCCATATTGATATAGTTACAACCACAGGGTAGTGTATACTGTTGTTGACTTACTAGAGTAACATCTGCTACCAGATCAGTGAGACCACATGCATAGTACTGGTACTGTTACTAGTTGTTGTGATGACTATAATTGCCAACATCTGCTTCAAAGAAGTTAATCCTTGTCTTCATTCACTGCACACACGAATTTCCTTTATTATTATCAATGATTATTACTCTGTTTACATGTCATGATAACCCTTATTGCCTTCTTTAATAATTTATCTATGCTTTTCAAACACTCAATTACCCCCACCCCAAAGTTGAACTATATATAAATTATATATCAAAGGATGATTTGAGTAAGTAAGTATAATAATAATAATAATATTATTATTATACTTATTTCATTGATGCAACTTAAGTGTTAAGATCATGCAATAGAATTATGCTATCATATTATAAGCAAAGTTTTGTCCGTGTGTGTGTGTGTGTGTGTGTAACGGAGGGTCACCGGAAGTGATGCGACCTCGAGCTAAAACGCTACTTTTTCTTTGGACTGTGAAAAAGGCAAGCTACAAAAAGTGTGCCTAGAGAACTAGCTTAGATAGTACTAGCCTAGGATAGAATCATAGGTGCTACAAGTAAGGCTAACTTTTTTTGAGATCGTTGACAAGGCTTACCAGTGGCGTATGTATCCGACGAAGAAGCGTGATAGAGAAGCCAATCTTTCACAAAAGAAGCGTAGCGAGGGGAGAACTTTCGCTTCTAGGAGTCTGCTTCTCTGTCGCTGTACACGAAACACAGCTAGCCAGATAACGAGTTTCTTTGCCAGCTGATTGCAAAAATGGCGGAAGTCGGAAAAGGGTCGTTTGTGACGTCACGTAGTGAGGTAAATTGTTGAGCTGGCCAAAGCAAAGTAGCACTAAGCAGTGCATGTAAACATGCAGCATTGCTTCCCTTTGAGTTTCCAATTGCTTATGCCAGTATTGATGTGATTGTTGTGAGCTGCTTCAACTGCAAAGGTTGTTCTAAGCCAACTGACCATAGAAGAATATTTATACACAATAGCTTTGCTCATCAATTTTATCTTACTATTGTTTGACTTTTACCATAGATGATAAAGTACGGTTATACTGAGTAACTGATCCTATAAACATACACAAAACAAGGAGTGGGCGAGCGAAGCGAGCCCCACTCCTTGTAAATTATATGCAATTTTGATTGGATATTGGAAATGGTCGTTAGTAGTAACTGTACAAACGTGAACAAGCAAACACACTAGCCTCGTACCCAGGCCACTCCCTCTTTTTAGTGTTTCACGCTAAANGGGGGGGGGGGGGGGGGGGGGGGACAAAATTCACGGGAGATATTTTTCACTACAATACTGTACAGCCATACACATGATATTGATCCTCACTCACCATGTCATAGGAACAGCATACCCCATTTTGTGACACATATTGCGCCACAAGGATTCGTCCTCTGCCAGGGACTTCCATGACCTGCTAACCTGGAGAAACAAATGTACCATAATTAACTTAAAAGGCTGTGCCTAGAGAGCTGACTCCATAAACTAAAGCTAAATACATTGTAGTTAATGGTGTCGGTTCTTTAATACAGTGCCAGTAAATTCAGAGGATATTGAGCTACAAAGAAAATTTGCCGATTTTTTTCAATTTTTTGCATCTAGTTCAAATGATATTGTTGAGTCAAACATATCAACTCTTAATTGCTTACTCACTCACTGACTGACTTACCTGTGCACATATACACAAATCTCTTATGCTCAATTGCTTGAAGATGAGAAGAGTGATCTCGTTCGGCAGATTGTCAAAGAAAGGAGTGGTGTCCAGTTCATTCTATACAGTGAAGGCAACAAATTATAGTGTATAAATGTCTACATCTGCAAACAATTTCACCAAGAGTACGTATATTACTCTCATATACTCAGATCTCCCCTGATGCATATCCAAAGCGTCTAAGTAAGTTGGGAAGCCCTCCCAGAAGTTAAGCATTATATTTTAAAAATTTGTTCTTGTATATTATATATCATGCAGGAACAAAGCCAGCCCTCCAAAGTACCCAGGGAATGTCTGGTGTGAGGTTACTATGTACCCAGTCTGCAATGAGGATGCCCACCAAAGACACCTCGTTCTCCAAGGAGTCTCTATCATTGATTCCTCCTTGGGCAGCACTCTGATCTCGTCTCTCAATTGGAGGCAGCACCAGGAGGGGACCATCAACGGACTGGTGCGGAGGGGAAGGGGGAACTTCAAGGGATTGACGCTTATTGTTTGTCAGTACTTCAACTGATGTGTCATCGATGTTGCGTCCATGTCTGCCAAGACGTACAGCTCTTCTTTGAATAGGCTCTGAGAATAATGAAGGCGCATACTGATAGCAGGCCGGCATTGGCGCATTCATATAGCATGCAAAACTAAATATGCATGCGTGAGTTATTGATTATGTATTGATTATTGATTATGTATCCACCACTGAGTATTGACTTGGACCCAAGTAAGTAGATTAGGGGTCTGTTAGCTAGCTTATAGTCTGTATTGTCTTGAGTTCTATACATGCCATGATCTGGATGAAATATTACAAAATAAGTCTGCCCTCAAGGCCAGGATGTCACAAGTGCTAGCACTGTGTGAGGTCAGATATATATGATCTTTATGTAAAATTAGAGTTTTTAATAGCCGGGGTAATTATTGATATGCGACCTCCTTTGACCTTTCACGTCGTCAATGTCACTACCGCAAATTCCAATCAGGGGGTGGCGACTCCCATATGTACTGTACTTGGAGCCGCGACCGCGGTCAAGATGACGGTCAACGGTCAAAATGAGATTTTAGATGACGATCGAAGTTGGTAAAGATCGTCAGTCAAGCGCGAATTTCGCCGCTCAGTCAACGGTCAAAATCAAATTTTAGTCTCGGTCAACGGTCAAAATCTTGACCGCGGTCGCGGCTCCAAGTACAGCACATAATTATGGGAGTCACCACCCCCTGGTGTATATGGAAGGAGCCATTAATATCATCTTACCTAGTGCATTCGCTGTGGAAAGCAGTTTCTATCAATTTCTAGTAAGAAAAACAGCTGTTTAGTCCAATCCTACCCCTGGAATTATGGTTCTAAAGTGTAGTTTTCCGCAAAACATCGTGACCTTTGACCTCAGTTGCCATGATTATTTATGGTTACTGGTCTAATGGAATGTTGAACTTTTTTTTGGCAAGCTTACAACTTGAATGTGAATGGAAAAACAACGAATAGAGTGACCTCTAACTAAAGCAAGGGTATCATGCTTTACAATAGACCTCATTGAAGGGTCCTGTACCTCCTCTGGTAGCTCTGTACAGAACCCTAATATTAGCATGGAAAGAATGGCTACCTTTTCCATAATATTATTCATTGCATTCTTTATCTTGTTTTATATAAACAGCTAGCCCTATTCATTGCCATACCTTTGCCATCTTCTCCCACGTTCACTGTCGCCATCTCAACTGAGTTCATTGGGTCAAAAACAAAGCACGTGATCCATAATTTATATTGCATCATATGCATGATGAATGTGGTGAGGTCTTGCCAGCCATCAGTGATTCACTGACAGTGTTTGTGAATGTACTGGTGCAAAGCAAAAGAAACTTTATTAGAGGATTATAAATTTTCATGAGAGCTATGCATACTATTAACAAGCAAAAATGACGAATGCATGATCATGGTTTATATACCAGCCTCAATTTTGCTGACGCCACAATATCAAATTTTCAGTTTTCCTTCACTTCACCAACAGAGCTCAAGAATTGAAGGTGCTCTGGTGTTGTACTCATCTACTCTACATGTTGCATGAATAAATTGTTCAAAAGTCCTGTTGATTTTTCATGTTGCACTACTACACTTATGATATTGTACAGTGCAACAGAGGAAAAGAGCAAAATTTTGACTTTTTTGCAATTCACTAAAATTTTTATGGAAGTATTGACAGTACTTGGTAGATGTGTTCAGTAATCACTAGTGTGGCTTCAGTTAGGGGGGCGGGTCTAATCACGCGCTACCTGTTGGGCGTGGCTCACAAGGTAGAGAAAAAACGTTAGCGATAAAATCTAGCAAACTACTGGGAGTTAAAGAATGAAGTGTTGCATGCAGTTCGACACTGCATTGATAATTATGTGTACCAGACTAGAACTCTTAACTCAAGAGTTTGAGCCAAAAATATTATATTAATATTAGAAACAGTGCATTTTGTTTAACAATGAATTTGTACTTTCTAGCAACCAATAAAGTGAGTACATGCAGTTTTAGAAGGTTTTGAACAAATTTTCAAAATTTTGCTCTTTTGCTCTGTCGAACTGCACTTGTACTATGTATAACAGAGTACTTACAAAATACTGTAAATCATGAAAATTTCGTAGTTGATAAATTTTCGTAGTCGCTGCCAAGTGTGAAAATTATTAAATACATGAAGAATTACAAAACTGTGGGTGAGGCTGTAGAACGCAGCGATCCTATGAAATTTTTCAGCACAAAATTAAACATACGAAATTTTTTTACCACAAAAATTTCATATTTACGGTACTGAGTGTTGCATACACTATTCTAACTTGTTGAGATTACAGCACTTTATAGCTGCCATCATCATGATTGTACAGCCAACACTCTAGTAGTATCAAGTCCAGTCTGATTTTGAGAAAATAGTTTTTTTCTTTGCTTCTCTTCCAGAAATAAGCTACTCTCGTAGAGTTGGTCTTTAGCTACTTCATTTTGCTCCTCTTCACATCTAGACAAAGATGAGATCAGTGGANCAGTAAAAATTTTTCCACATATTATACAATAAAATTAATAGTTATGTACACAACAGGTATCTATGAGTAAAGCACTAGAATTTGAAGGTGAGATTAATGATAAATTTGATTTCAGGGCATTTGTCCTATACTAAGAGTCCAATACAATCAAATATATGTATCACGGTTATTAAGCATGAGAAAGGTAAAGGATTAGCTAGCTACCTTCCTTACAGGAAAACCTGCTTTCGCTGGTTCAATTGGGGTCCACATTGGGGGGTCCCCTTCTAGACCAGGAGTACCATCTCTTTCTTCAAATTGAACAAGTCTAGAGCAAGAAACATCAAGCTCACTATCACTGCTGGTATGGTCTTTCTTAAGATGGGTTTGCCTTCTTCGCCGCTTCCTCTTCACAGGGGTCCACTCGAGATCAGGTACTTCTTCCCCAGACTTACTGTAAGTAACTCCAGGAGTGTGGTTAACTTCTTTGTAGGAGATAGTGTGGCAGCTATTCAGATCAAGATTTTCTAGGTCACTTGAAGCAGAAACTTGAGGACTTAGCTGAGGAAGAATTTTCAACCCTTTATCATTATCTTCAAGTGGACAACATTGTTTGTGATAAACAAAGTTTTCTCACAGTACACATGTTAACAATGGCAACCTCTACTGGTAATCAAATAATGGTTCCATCTTAACATCATAAAAAATTATGATAGCTATAACAAACTTATAATATAATAATGTGTGTGTGTGTGTGTGTGTGTGTGTGTGTGTGTGTGTGTGTGTGACAGGATCAATCAAACAAAATTCTAAAGATTTACACTCTGGGGTACGTTTGGACAAATACACCTTTGAATTATTTTTCCATTTTTACTATGCATAATTATTATAGCTATAATATCCGTAATTTACCATCGATGGGCAGGCAGGTTTTTTGTTCTAAATGAAAAAATAACCGTTGCTGGGTATTTTTGTTACTAGGCATATGAGCTCAAACAACCAATCAGAACGGATATATAATACCTATACCATAGTAGTACGGGAATTATGGTGATAACCACACCCTCGCCCTCGGGCTCTGGGTGGTTATCAACCATAATTCCCTACTACTATGGTATAACTATAACATAACATATGTGAGGCTCCAAGCGAAAACCGGACGTTTGGGAATTTCCGCGAATTTTGAGTTAGCTATTCCATGTGTATCTAGGCCTTTCTAGGAAGTGCATATCAAAATTTGGTGTACCAGAATGTCAAGCAAGGTAAAACCAGTTTGACTAGTTAGCAGAGCTTTGACCTCCACGTGTGTGGTAGTGTATATAGTGACAAGTAGAAGTTGTAATTGGTCTGGCATACCAGTAACTGGGGTAGATGGGACCTAGGATGGGAAAGGTGTTAAGGAAAGGTCATACACTTTGAGCTGGGTGTGGCAATGTATGGTCCGTTTCATTTCCCTGTTAACACACATCCGATCTCCCCTATCCTGTGGCTTTGTCCACAAGAAGAGATAGAGTTCACCTCACCTGTTATAGTGACTCTTCCTCACTTCTTGACCAGCCAAAACAAAGAGGAGCTAGCTCAAATGGGTGCTGGGTTTACCATATCATTTGAAAGCTCTCAGCATACTTAATGCAATAGTAATGGCTACAGTCTTATTCAATTCTCCTAGACTCTAATATAATGGAATTTTTTGTGGCCTTTTTGTGGCCCTTTTTTGGTACTAACTTGATACTTTCAACTATTATGGGATAATGATTAATCATACCAAACTTAAGCTTGCATCATTCTAATTAGCGTGAAAAGAGCTTTCAAATGATATATAGATTGTCATGTTGTGGCATAATGTTTTAATACAGTAATTTACAGCATGTGCAGTAAAAATTCGATCATAACATACAGGTAGAAAAAGTTCAAACCCAGTTAAAGAATCCTGAAAAGGAAAAGAAACAGCGAATCCCTTCTGATTTGACTGTAATTTAATTATAATAATGCAGTTGCTCATGCCAGGCTGCTAGAGCATGGTGGTGCCGTGTTCAGCCACCACGGCACTGTGATAATAGAAAACAACAATAGCTTCATCCACAACTCTGCAGGTACCAGTGGCGGTGCTTTTAAAAGCCGTGATATCCTCACCATAAGAAACTCAAATTCTTTTAGCAGCAATGCCGCTGGAGGTGATGGTGGAACTTTGTTTAGCACAGGTATCCTTGAAGTGATTGATTCGAATCTTTTTTTCAACAGTACAACCAAGTTCTAGTGAAGACTAGGAAGTAAAGGAGTACGATTAAGTCGACCACAAAGTTCTGAATAGTGGTTTTGTCTAGTAATAGTTCTGTGTAGAAAAAAAAACAGTGGTGCTCTATTTTGCAATTATCTGAACTAAATAAAAGTTGCCCATTCACCACAATACAAAAACTGAATGCTAAAAATGACTCACCTAAATCAANTGTGTGTGTGTGTGTGTGTGTGTGTGTGTGTGTGTGTGTGTGTGTGTGTGTGTGTGTGTGTGTGTGTGTGTGTGTGTGTGTGTGTGTGTGTGACTGTGGGTGTATCTTCTTTCAATACAGTCCACCATTATGGTATATTTCCCAAGTCGTTTGCAGAGGTCGTGGCCCACTATAAGGTCCAAGAGCTTCATCTCTCTCTCACTCAAGGAATGTGGAGAACAAGAATGTGGGGATACCCACCCATGTCAGCTCCACCAGGGGCGGAGTTTTGGGTATGGTTTCTACCCAGTGCTGAGTAAGTACATGAAATCTAGAACTGTCAAAATTGTGCAAATTTTCATTAGTGAAAAACTAATTTTAGTTTGGGGCACCATATAAATACATTGTTGTAAAATTAATGGTTTGTGCCGAAGTTTTTGATGAATAATTTCACAATCTACAGTATTGGTGGGTTCTGTTATGACATTGTGTTTTTCTGTCAATTCCTCCCAGTGTTGAGTCCCTGTGGCCTGGTGTAGTGAATGCTATGTCTGGGATGTTGTGTGCTCATTTGAATGCCATTGGTCCTTCTTCCACATACAACCCTCTTCACTCCTTCAAACCTCACGGAGCTGTTATAGGTAGGAACATTGATTATCTTTGATACTGTAGGATATATGCATGGTGTCTCCTTCATTAGAGTTTAAAGTCCATTTTTATTCACTTGGTATTTCTATCTGCATGGCTACTTTCTTTTCCTAGAATACTATTCTATTACCACTCTAACTTTGTTGCCCATTCCCAAAAAAAAAAGTGAACTTGAACTGTTATTTCTTGATTCATATGCTTGTATGTGAGCTGTTAGGAAGCTGGAAAAGCAATCAAAAGAACAGGGAGAACAAGCACTTTTCAATGGTGCTTGAAATTTTGAAATCGGTTGGAGATTTTTTTTTCCCACACACACCATTATATTAAGGTAACCTGTCTTCATCTCAACTGAGATATTCTGCTCTGCCTCGAGAAGCTGTCTGCACCGAGAACTTTACACCATGGACCAAGCTTCTTCCCTGTGGGACTAGCGTGAGCGCTCTATCTTATTGAACAACACTGTGACCATGGTGATGATGTATTTTTTTTTCTTTTCTTTTTATAGGCTGGTTTGTCGACCCTCTTTTCTGCCTTGAAACTCTACGACACTGATTTCCACTCTCTGGCTCTTCACTTTAATCCAGTCTGCAAGGTAGAGACGCCTAGAGTACCGATTCTACGATGCTCAGTAGTACCAAGGGCATGTATAATAAATTATGCTAACTTGGAGTTTATATACCCTTGGTAGACATTCCATATAGCACAAAAATTTGGCGATTTTAATATTGGCGAATTGGCAGTTTTGGTAAGGACTGCCAATATTAAATATTAAATCTGTCAAACAGTCATTTTTTGCACAGCACATACAGAATACACGTATTGCTGCATGTGCTACCACCAAAATAAAATCCACCAAACTTGAAAATTTTGGCAATCCGCCAAATTTTATTCCCACCAATATTTTGTGCTACATATATGGTATAACCTAACATGGAGCCATTGATAGTACTGATGTACTGATACAAAATGTGTGTATGAGTGTCAGTTGTGTATACTGTCTCTCTAGGACGTGTCTTGTAGCCAAGTTGGTGTGGAACTCAAGCAGACGTTGAGTGTTGTTTTTCCTCCTCCTTTGAAAGCTGGTCGCTTGGGCAAGTGAAACAACTTACTTACTGAGTAGCTGTACCTGTGTAGTTTGTAAGACAGACCAGATCTCGAGATAATACCATTAAGTGGGAAATTTTCTCAGGGTTCAAATTTTTGCGATTTTACAGTCACAATCTGATCACGAAAAAAAAAATGCGAAATTTTAGCGCTTGTAATAATGCTTCCAGTTTGTCACTATCAATGTTCTGTGAGAATATAAATTTGACTTCTTGCTAAAAAGACCAATATCACAAAATTTTGGACCAGCAAAAATTTCCCGCTATATGGTATAAGTAGCCTCATGCAACCCCAGCTATTGTAAAAGAAATCTTCTTTTGGCCCGGAAATGAAACTACTTATGTTTGTACATACCTTACTTGTTTACTCACTGGTCCTACAGACCCAGCGGAGGTAGGACATCAACCATTGACCTTTGGGCAATAGTTGACTAATGATGTACTGCCTTTGTCGCCCACCAGTTTAATTAGATCATCGTGGGTGCGACAAAGGTACCGTCATTAGTGAACTTTTACCCAAGGTTCAACCGTATCCTACCTCCTCTGAGTCTGTAAGTAGTACACACACATAGGTAGCTTCATTCCCAAGGTGGAAAAGATTCTTGTATACAGTAGCTGGAGTTGTCATCTGCTACATGTATGTACTTGTTCTTTGATTTCTTGGTACTAATCTTCAATAATTTGTACACTAACCATTGCATAGTATATTTTTAGTTTATTTTGAACCAACAGGTTCAGTGACTATTCCGTCGCCTTCTTCAGTGTTGAATTATTAATGAACTATAAGTGTAAATTATTGACAACATCACATCTTTAATTTCTTTTCTGTTTCATCTCTTCCGCATCGTGCATGCACAGACTGGTCCCTCAAGTCTCTCTTCTCGCGATCTCTTGCCTCCAGCTGTCCTCTCTCTTCCACCAGCCGTCTCCTCATCCAGACTCACAGCGGTCTCAGCATCACTCCCCAACCATCTCATGACCTGTTGCTTGAAGAAGGCTCTGTAGAATGGGCCGTATTTGATCTTGCTAATGTTACTAGTAAGAGGTTTTGATTGTGTGTGTGTGTGTGTGTGTGTGTATGCATGTGCATGTGTGCGTGCGCTTATCGAAAATGTCTCTGTATCTTTATAATATTTGTGTTGACTGTCTGTAGGTGGTGTAAAGAAGTTTGATGTTCAAGTTAAGTCACAAGAAAAACTGTCACGAGGTATGTTTGTACGTATACAATTCACTTGAAAGAGTAATGTATCTCCCTACACTCTCACACCATCACACCCTCACACCCTCATACCCTCACATCCTCATACCCTCACACCCTCACACCTTCACACCTTCACACAGGTATGCCTCCCCCTCCACTGCTCCACGCCCAGAGGGTCCTCATTGGTTCCGGTCATGAGTGGGGAGGACTACACACCACGATCACTAACAACCATCAGAGTTCAGAGGTCAAACTGCTCTATCTGGACATGGTACCATGGTTCTGTCGTGTGTTTATACACACCCTTCAAGTGGACAATGGTAGGTGTGGCCACGTGCAGCGACCATTCTCTACCGTCACTACCAACCAGCCAAGGATCGTCAAAGACCTCACATGCTAGAGATGCTACTAGTCATTCCCCCTCTCTCAACTGCCTCCGTCTCTTTCCAGTTCAACCGTGCCTTCCTCAAATGGACGGAACACCCTCCTGATGCACATCACGGCTTTTACATCAAGTGAGAGAAACTACTACTAAAACTTGCTCTTATTTACAACAATTGTTTGGTGATAAAAAATCTGATGATTTATAGTTTTTGTTCTGTTTTGGTGTTGCAGTTCTGCAGTTCTGACCACTGTTCTTCCCGAATGCCCGAATTGTACCTTTGTTCCACAAGACAGTGAAAATTTGACACAGCAGTAAGTAAACATTAATGGAAATGGAACAAAAAAAAGCTCGCATGAAACTGTTCACGCACGCACACACACACACACACTCACACACACACACACACACACACACACACACGCACACACACACACACACACACTCACACACACACACACACACACACACACACACCCTCCTCAGACTCCACACAGAGCTCCTCCTGGTCCAACTGGCAACCCCCGACTTCAGCATGCCTTACAATGTCATCTGTTTTGTTTGTACTGTCATTGCCATAGCATTTGGCTCCATTTTCAACCTAACAACACGGACATTGACCCCTGACACTGGGAAGAGTACTGGTCTACTTGCA
This sequence comes from Tethya wilhelma, assembly GCA_964030475.1. Taxonomy (NCBI): domain Eukaryota; kingdom Metazoa; phylum Porifera; class Demospongiae; order Tethyida; family Tethyidae; genus Tethya; species Tethya wilhelma. The sequence goes on along the minus strand of CAXIPT010000007.1, from coordinate 4,971,923 downwards.
AGGCTCTTGGAGCGTTTTAAACGAGGAGGAAAGAAAAATGAAGAGAAAGAAGAAGAGACTAGTAGTGACAAAGGGGTTAATGTAGAAAAGCAGACTAACGAAGGGGAGGGGCTTGGACAGAGTGAAACTGAAACTCCATCATCATAGTTTTGTTTATAATTATAACAAAAATCAATAGAAATTTGGAACCTATGGTGCTGAGTTTAAATTAATTTTGAGTTCAAACACTCAACATAAATAGAGAGTACAATAGTGTTCAGTTCTAGCTGTATGACTAGCGATAGTAAGTGACAGCATTGGCTTTGTCAAGGTCCCATGCCTTGTCGAATGCTTCAACCACACCTGCCAACGAATAAAAATGCATACAAATTGATATGCAGTACAGTCATTGCTGATTGACTTGTATACAGCCATATTATATGCTTTAAACATGACATTGCTTAGGGAACACTTCCAAACTATATATTTTCGGAAAAATTAACATCATTATGATGCTAAGGGGGAGAGGGGAGGGGGGGTTTCGACTCATGACGTTAACAGAAAATGGTATTAAAAATTAAAGGTGCTATTGCACGGAAGCGGCAACTTTTTGAAAAATGGCCCAAAAATCAATACTGAAATTTCATTGGTTGAAAATACGTCATTGGAATGCAATTTGCGCTCCTATTTTCGCGTTGACTCCAACGTACGCATAATTTTTCTTTGTGACCACGTGGCAAGTTACAGCTACCTGACATACTTATACGCTTAGACTTACACTCATCTAGCTTCTTTTTTCCCCGTTCCTTCTCTTGGTACGCTTCTACTGCTCGTCATGTCTTGTAAGCGTTCAAATTCAAACTGCACGTGGTCGCACATTTTTATACACGCATATTGTTCTACGCACATTATGGCTTCACTACGCGGTGTAAATTACTACGCGTACAACTTCCGTGCAATAGCACCTTTAACATAATGATTGTTTTCATTTATTTTTAGATTTTATTTAGATTGTTTTCATTTATTATGTTTTCATATATATTTATATATATATTGACTTTGATAATTTCTTGTGACCTTATATGGGGGTCAGAAGTTAGCGTGATAATGATGTTAAGTGTCCCCTTATAGCAAAACATAATCATAACAGTAACTTCATCTTACATTGGTCCAGGGGTCCTTCTTCACAGCCGTCTATGTTGCTGACTATCTGTTCCATGCTACTTCCACCAATGACAATACCATCTTGAAAATGAAAAATAGTTAAATATTATAATTATGTTGTTTGTTTGTTTGTTTTGCTACTCTTCCAAACAAGTCTACAATCATAAAATTGTTGAGCATAAATTTTTGATTCAAAATCTCTTACCATTGCATTCTGGTTTCATCTTGGAGTGATGGTTGAGCCATCTATAAGAAGCACTGACCATGCTCACTTTACCAGCTCCATATGCCTCATCCAGTGCCTGCTTCACTAGATCAACACCTTTTAGTATTGACTCACGATAATATCGATTTCTGTACCTATAATTAGAGATAGCAGAAAACAGCTATAGATTCACTTGTATCCACAGCAATGTCTTTAACAAAAAACCCAAAAACAAATAAGCTATAAAAGATATTCTTACACTTTTGACCACTTAGGACTGAAAAAGAATCGCCCAGTTTTTTTCTCCCCCTCAGGATCTACCAGATCAGCATATGTGTACTTTCCAGTCAGCATACCACAAGCCNTTGGTTGTACTGTTGAAAAAAAGATTCGAATCAATCACTTCAAGGATACCTGTGCTAAACAAAGTTCCACCATCACCTCCAGCGGCATTGCTGCTAAAAGAATTTGAGTTTCTTATGGTGAGGATATCACGGCTTTTAATAGCACCGCCACTGGTACCTGCAGAGTTGTGGATGAAGCTATTGTTGTTTTCTATTATCACAGTGCCGTGGTGGCTGAACACGGCACCACCATCTTCAAGGGCCTTGTTTTTGCTAAAAGAGCTGCCATTAGCAATCACAAGATGACCGTCGGTGTATATTGCACCACCATTCCCAAAAGCAGTATTATTGTCAAATATACTTGTCTCAATTGTAACGTTGCTACCAATGGCGTGAATTGCTCCACCTGTTGACTCCTCATCAGTGATTCCTATGATGCTATCAATGCCAACATTTGAGGCCTCATTGCTGCTGAATTCACAGTTTTTGATTGACAGGTTGCTGCTCGCTACGTACATGGCCCCTCCAATTCTAGCAGTATTGCCATTAAACTGACTGTCCGCAATAGAAATATCACTGTTAATGGCAGTTAAAGCTCCTCCAATGTGATCTAGCAGGATATTAAACTCGACACATCCTGAACTCAATGCTTGTATGAACAACAGTAGCCTTTCTTCATTCGAAGTGTCCTTGATGTTTGAACGAAATGTGCAATTGTTGATCCTAGCTTCTCCAACAGCTTCTAGATCTAGTGAGGTTTCTTTCACATTTTGCCCATCAAACAGTGTATCCTCAAGCAGTACCTGATCAACAAATATCACTCTAGTTTCACAACCGTTAAAGGATAAGCCATGTACTTGAAGTTGGCCAGTGTTCCTGTAGGCAAAATAGCTACTTGCACTGCTACATGTTATAGCTACTGTTCCATTCGAAGAATCAGTGGAAGGAGTTAGAACTAACATTGCGATATTTTCAAACATGAGTGGCTCAGAGAGATTGTGATTGCCCTGAAGGAAGGACAGTGTTAGAGAGTCTTGAAACAAAATGAGCGATTGGTTACGTGCAACTTCAGAAAGGGTCAAACATTGTTCATTAAGTGGGCAATCCACTGACTGGAAATCAAGTTCTGTCCTTATATAGACTGTCAGTGATGTTGCAAATGGCATCAGTTGTGAGGTGAGTAGCATCAGCAAAACAATTGGCCACGCCATATTTGCCTGTTAGGCTGTTTACAACAAACAACATAATACATGTGAGTGTTATGACAAGAGTGTCTATATACAGTGCATGCATGCATACTCTATGACATGGAGTGTGCATGCACACTGGACAATGACAATTGATTTGAAATGGGTGCAATTAGTGATGGTTTATGCCATATATGCATACATTGAAGCAGGGAATGGTGGCTTGGCTGATTCAGGCTGGAACTTAAAAGTAAAAATTCTCAGAGAACAATGAAATATTTTGTTCATTATAGTCTGAATGCACGACAAATCTTTCCAAGGTGCTCTTGTATAGCTACTCAGAGTTAGTTCCTTATGACAGTCCCATATAATCTGAACTGTCTTCCAAGTTTCTGGAACTGATTAGCCCACCATGCGGCACCTGCAAGTGAATCAGTCCTAGCTTGGAATTCACTGGCCTGGGCCACATTCACCTTACTATGACCATAGATAACTTGATGCTATATATCGGACACTGATGACCAGTCTCTTTTTAAGTTGAATGATTATGCTATAGTATATTAAACATTATGCATGGTTTCATATCACTGAACCATCTATAATATCCATGACTGAACTAACTCACTTTTTAGCCACTACTTGACCAAATTCACCCCACTGTGACAGTCAGTAATACTGAAGGTATAACTGGTCTTTTTACTGATCTCCAGGCAGTAACTACTGGGTCTGCTGGATGAAACAACTTTGAATTGCTTTCTTGATTAGAGAACAAGTAAAGCTGCTCAGCCTGATACAGTATTTAAGTTCGCGCAATCTTCTCGAGCGCTCAGTCGGTGACGATATACGGTGGGAGAATACGGAAAACACGTGGCTCTGTTGATATTCTACAAAGCACAGCTGTAGAGCAGAGCTGTAGAGGATGGCTGGAAGAAGTTGGACGTCCTATTTGACGTTCATCCAGTGGAAGACATGAGGCAGGGAGAAAAATACTACGATATAACATTGATGATATGTAGACATTGGAGAGCAAGATCACACAGAAGACTTGAGACTTGATCATGATTCCGCTGAGACAGTACCTGATGGTCAGTCGAATTTGTCACTAGCTGGAAAATTCACCCCAGTATTGAAGCCAGTTGGCTATGTATAGNCTCACACTCGTACGTCAAACGAAGGGTCTGTCGGGGAAGAGTGAGTGAGTCTATCTTGGTTTTTGATTTGAACTCGGCTGAAAAGTACTCCATTAGTCTACGATCAAAGTCCCTTCCTCCTAGCGAATGGTCGTATGCCTTGGACAGCACCTTGTGTGTGTGTGTGTGTGTGTGTGAGTCACGGGGACTGTCAGTGTATATATGTCATTGATAATCATTATGCAGTTACCTTTAGTTTTCCTTTCTGAAAAGCACATATGGAGACCTCCAGTGAACTGTGTCCCATATCTACAAAGGCCACATTGCGAGGCTTCTCTGTCTCTGCAGGCAAATCCTGCTTGTAGATACCATAGGCCAGGGCAGCTAATGGGAGGGGAGAGAGAGAGAGAGAGAGAGAGAGAGAGAGATTGAGATTGGGGGGAGGGGGAAAGTGGAAGGGGTCATTCCAGGACTGCCTGGAACAAACCAAAGGGCGGGAAGGACTTTGTCGATTGAACCCCCGAGCTACCCTAGGGACATATGCTCTTACTTTATACCAAACAATCTTCACACTTTATTGGAATATGCAAACACTAAACAGAGCAAAAAAAATTTTTTTAGTCTGAATCCATCTCCCGGTCATCAGGGAAGCACCTTTGTCCAATCATTGCAAACCACCAGTTTCGGTCCCTTAGCTTCGGACTGATTGGAGTGCTATGGAGAAGGCGGGACCGCTCCCCTAGGTAGGAGCCCGGGTATTTAGTGATGGGATTCAAGGGATTTCACAAACACAAACATTACAAAGTCATAAAATGCACTTATCTTTTTGTAGTTGAAAATCTTTGCTGTAACTTCATTTTGGAAGAGTAGTCAGTAATGCTCAAACTTGAAAAACTGAATGGTATAACTAGTTTGACTAGTTTTATTCCAAGGCTTATCAATTCTAGAATCTTCCCTCAAAACCATGTGCTTGCCTGGGACCTACAGTTTAACCCCCAACACCCATCAATTAGACCCAGCATTCTCACAACAGTGTAACCACATCTAGTGTCAAATTGCATACTCAGTAACGAGAGAGAGAGAGAGAGAGAGAGAGAGAGAGAGAGAGAGAGAGAGAGAGAGAGAGAGAGAGAGAGAGANAGAGAGAGAGAGAGAGAGAGAGAGAGAGAGAGAGATGTACTACTCATAATGAAGACATGCACCACAACAATTTCATCATAAGCTGCTTAATTTGTGTTGCTATCACATGACCCAATTGACTTTACCCACAACAGAGGAAAAATGCTCCTACAGCTACTCCTGCTAGCTGCTCTTCTACACCTTGGTGACTCTCAGAGCCAATGTGTCACAGAGATCCAATCATTCAGGGATGAATTGAGACCTCAAATCAGACAAGATGTCCAGGAACTAGTTGAGGACAAAGCTGCAAAGAGTGACATCCAAGCTCTGGAACAAAATCTAAACGCTGGACTAACTTTGATGGAAGCTTTGGTGTCAAACGTGACCAAACTGATACAAGAACTGACAAATGATGACAAAAACACATCAGATGGGGACCAGAAATGTATGAAAAAAGACGAAGTACAAGCAATGATTCGGTCTGAAGTGCAGACAGCCATTCGAAGCGAGGTAAAGGAGATCATGCAGACTGAAGTACAGGCTATTGTTAGAGCAGAGATACAGTCCCTAGGTAGCTATTTGGCTGAAATCCAACAAAACATTACGGCACCATCACTTCCAAAACTACTACCAAATGCAGCAAAAATGGAAATACACCAACCTGGGTCAAGATACAATCCTGTTCAATCTTGCAAAAACATCCCCAGAGAGAGTCCTTCAGGATACTACTGGATACAACCCAACTGTGGTCCAGCCACTGAGCAGTACTGTGACATGACCAGCAGGAGGTGCTGTGGTAGTGAAGATGGGTGGATGAGAATCGCCAACTGGAACATGAGTGACGTTCACCAGCAGTGTCCACCGGGGTTTGCACTGGTTAGCCATCCAAAACGAACGTGTGGTAGACAACGCAACACTTGCTCAACAGCTACCTTCCCTGTCCAAGGTATTGAATATTCAAGAGTATGTGGCAAAATCATTGGCTACCAGTACGGCAACCCAGGAGCATTTCACGCCTACATTGGTCGATATCATCCCACGATAGACACAGGATACGTAGCAGGTGTCAGTCTTACATATGGTAATACTCCCAGGAAGCATATATGGACATTTGCAGGTGGTCGGGGCGAGAAGACGAGCCCATCTCACCATCTCTGTCAATGTAATCGCCCCGACTTTGATAAAAGAAGACCAACTACACCCCCTTTTATCGAACGTGACTACTTTTGCGAGACTGGAAGGCATGACAATATCACAGAGTTTAAGTTTTATGCAGAAGACCCTCTGTGGGATGGACAAGGGTGTGGGGAGGAGAGCGCCTGTTGCCATCACCCTGTCTACTTCTGTAAGCAACTCTTGGAGCCTATCTCTGAGGATATAGAGCTCAGGCTATGTGGACTTGGATATTACACCTTTGGAGACACACCTCTTGAAATAGTGGAGATATATGTACAGTAAACTGATATTAATTCTCAGAAATTTTCTAATACTAACTGACCCTCTTAAAAAACTAATATGGTATAATATATTATTATGTGCATATTCCATTCAAAAACAAACAACAACAACAAAAAAATTATCTATAAAGAGATGTACTATGCTACTCATCACTGAATGACAAGATATGATAGCACCACCACAAATGATTTTATCATTATTGGTACAATTTTTATAGTGTCATCTCATGACCTGACTTGCTTATACACACCCATAACAGTTTTAAGTTGACAAAAAATGCTCCTACAGCTACTCCTGCTGGCTGCTCTTCTACACCTTGGTGACTCTCAGAGTCCATGTGTCACAGAGATCCGATCCTTCAGGGCAGAGCTGGGACCTCAAGTCAGACAAGATGTCCAAGAACTAGTTGAAAACAAAGCTACAAAGAGTGACATCCAAGCTCTGGAACAAAATCTGGATGCTGGACAAATTTTGATGGATGCCTTGGTGTCAAACGTGACCAAACTGATACAAGAACTGACAAATGATGACAAAAACAACCAAACTGCATCAGATGGGGACCAGAAATGTATGAAAAAAGACGAAGTACAGGCAATGATTCGATCGGAAGTGCATACAGCCATTCGAAGCGAGGTAAAGGAGATCATACAGACTGAAGTACAGGCTATAGTTAGAGCAGAGATACAGTCTCTAGGTAGCTATTTGGCTGAAATCCAACAAAACAGTACAGCATTGCTTCATGAGATCCCTGAGCCTAATAGTAATAGATCTTTGCTACCTCAAATAATACCAGAAATTGAACTGCATCAACCTGGATCGAAATACAATCCTGTTCAATCTTGCAAAGACATCCCCAGAGAGAGTCCTTCGGGATACTACTGGATACAACCCAACTGTGGTCCAGCCACTGAGCAGTACTGTGACATGACCAGCAGGAGGTGCTGTGGCAGTGAAGATGGCTGGATGAGAATAGCCAACTGGAACATGAGTGATATTCACCAGCAGTGTCCACCGGGGTTTGGACTAGTGAGCTATCCACGACGAACGTGTGGAAGACAAAGCAACAAATGTTCATCGGTTACTTTTCCAGTGCACGGGATTGCGTATTCAAGAGTATGTGGCAAAATCATTGGCTACCAGTATGGACACTCACAGGCATTTAATGGTTATGCTAGTGGACACCATCGCACTATAGAGGCAGCATATGCAGATGGTGTCAGTCTTACATATGGAAATTCCCCTAGGAAACATATATGGACGTTTGCTGCTACACGTGGTGAGATATCATTCCCATATTTCGCTGTATGTCATTGCAGTCGGCCGTATTTTGATGGCAGAAGACCACATATCCCTGGTTTTGTTGACCGTGACTACTTTTGTGAGACTGGATGTCATAGCAATGTCACAGAGTATAAGTTCTACCCTGATGACCCTCTGTGGGATGGACAAGGGTGTGGAGAGGAGAGCACCTGTTGCCATCACCCTGTCTACTTCTGTAAGCAACTCTTGGAGCCCATCTCTGAGGACATAGAGCTCAGATTATGTGGACTCGGACATTACACATATTCCGATACGCCTCTTGAAATTGTGGAGATATACGTTCAGTAAATAATCTTAGAAACTTCTTTAAATTACTGACTGACCCTCTTTAAGTAGAATTATTGTGTGTATACCGTATATCTTCTAAAAAAAGAGCACCCTTATTATTTGACACCCTTTTTACCATATGTGCCAACAAAATAATTTCCAAAATTCGACAAAACTCAAACGTACATGTTTATAACATTATTATGCCAAATTTTAAATATACACTGTATATATTCTTTCAAAACAACAAAACAACCCCCATTATATAGTACAGCACCCACACACACGTTCTCACCTTCGCTACATGGTAGAATGCCATAGAGGGGCATCTGGTGACGAGTTACGTCCAGTGATCTGGCCAAACTGGCATAATGCTGCTGAAACTTTGGCAAGATAGCTCCCAGAGGGCCATAGGATTGCAGCTGGGCACAAGGAACACACACAACACAGACATTATTCAGACAATACAAAAAAAATTGAGATATATACATTTAGGAAGTTAGATTTGCCTAGTTGAAGATGAGTACCAGCAATGGCTGGTAATAAAGAACTTAGATATGTCTTACTTACGTGAGCATCCAATGCTCTATCCAGAGTTGCATTTCTCTCTTCAGTAACTATGCTTTTTTTAAGTTCATGTAATTCATCCTTATTGTCTTCTACAGCTTGCCACAGGGTGTATAGTTGTGACTGAGAGAGAGAGAGAGAGAGAGAGAGAGAGAGAGAGAGAGAGAGAG
>CAXIPT010000007.1:4874714-4962229 GCA_964030475.1 Tethya wilhelma | reverse complement strand
GAGAGAGAGAGAGAGAGAGAGAGAGAGAGAGAGAGAGAGAGAGAGAGAGAGAGAGAGAGAGAGTCAGTACGTGTGTGTGTGTAACAATACAATCTGTACCTTGTGGATTGAACGCAGTAGAGTGAGGTGTGTGAAGGTGTGACAGTGTGAGTGAGTGTGAAGTGGGAGGCTGTGAGGCTCGTGGAGGAAGGCGGGGCACTCTGAACGAATCGTCACCACTAGGTTTAGTTTTACTCCTGACAGTTGACTTGTTAGTTGATACTGCCTAAGATAAAAAGAAGATATTTTATGCATGAGCATGACATTGTACAGTAAATCAAGAAATGTTTGTGCATAAAAAAAAAATTCAAAAAGCAAATTTTCCGAGTAAAATTGGTACATTGCTGCTGTTAAATTTTTGAGTACATACACATACATGTATGACACAATTTTCATAGTCGCTAGCTATAGATTGAATTTCCCTGATATTCAGCATGTACAACATGCAAGCATACCTTTTTGACCGAGTGTTTCACTGTCCTATTAGATGTATTGCCACTTCTATGTGAGGATGGTGGTGGCCTCTTGCTGGCAGTAGACATGTAGCGCGATGCCACAACACGACCTTGGATAAAATCATTGACAAAACTAGGACACTGGCTGGTGTACATAAGAGGTTCTTACCAGTGGCTTTTTTCTTAGCTGTTGCTGATCTTCCTAACACGCTGTCTTCGTGAATTGTACTCAACTCCACAGACTTGGAGAGAACAGACTCTGCAAGGAAAGAAAACTCATAGTAAGTCCACAATCCAATAGCTAGTGTAGCCTCATACCCAGGCTCTCTCCTTTGACTTTACACTAACAGTGAGGAATTTTCCTTCCTTTCCATGAGTGAAAGGTAAAAAGGAGAGCCTGGGTACGAGGCTACATGTGAACTGTATGTAAGTACCTATAAAATTATACTACCTAATATTTATTATAATAGGTACAAAAATAACTAAGTTTGCGTTCAATCTCACTATTCATTGATCTGTTTTGTTTCCGTCCCATTGTCTCTGAACTGACACTGCGTCCAATCCCACTACTCTTATTAGAGCCCACCATGATCAACCTTTCACCCATGTCCTCTTCAACCACCATACTATCAAGAGCTGTTTGGACCTCTTCTAAATCAATGCTGTCTTGAGTGAATACGGTACTTAGCGATGATTGGCTGGTTTGCTGATGGTCGTCATGTGACTCTGATAGAGGATCATGTGATCTCAAGGTTTGATCATGTGATGAATCCAATTGATCATGTGACACATCAGGTTGATCAAATGATACTGCAAATTTAAGCAAAAAGAAGTAAAAAGTAGTAAAAAATGAGCGAGTGAATCAATGAAATGTCTACCATTCATTGTGAACGTACCACTATCAGGTTTTTTAATTCGATTTACATTGAGAGATGTAAAATCAGTACTGAATCTTCTCCACTGCTGATCTTCTACCTCGCTATTGTTACCGTGGCGATCGTGACGGACCACTTTGACTGGGGAATGGACTCGTACTGAGGACACCTAAAGATACACATTAATAATAAGGTGAGAAAAGCAAAAGTACCTCAATAGACAGGAATGGTCAAAACTATCAGGGATACAATATTATAACTTTTACAGAACAATCACAGTCTACACTAAGACCCCAAGTTTATCACACAAACGGAAGCGCGTCAAACAAGTGGAATGCATAGTACAGTTGTGTCATAATCTGCAGTTGTGACACGTTGTGGTTAATGAATATGATTACTCCATGAGGCTCTGTGGTCATTAATATTCATACCTTGTACTATTGCGCAGCGCCCTCTAGTACTTACGTAAACTGACAGTTTTTGATGAGCAAAGTCGCTTCTTTTCCAGTATTCCATGCCTGGTATCTTCAACACGCATGGATTGTTTCATTCCAGATTCAAGGTACGTATAGTGCTAGTACTTTAGAATTGATATCTGAATTCTACACAAGCAGAGATATCCAGTACCGATTTGATCCAATTTCAAAGTACATGAATATCATTAATTTCTGTGGAAGTTCTAAAACATGCCCAGCAAAGATGGCAACTTTTCAATGTCTACCAAGCGCTAGCAGTCTAACTCTTTACAGTCTATTAGTGCAAGTGTAGAGCTACATTTCAGTGCTGACTAGAACTCTGTGGACCCTTCCTAGGCTGTGTGAGTGCTTGATTAATACAGCAATTATTTATGATTTTGTACAAGCTGTATTTTTTTCATACTTTAGTTGCAACTTTCTTGCACATAGCTGACTACAGTCCAAGATGTAGAAATTCTAAAAATGTACTCTGTAAGCTTCATACATGCTCAGTACTGATTTGATCCAATTTCAAAGTTGTCTTCTCTACTCCATGATAGCTAGCTACTTAGCTGTAGTTTACTTTTTTATTTTGACTTACTTTGCTAAAACTTGGTATCAATCCAGAGCGCTTGACCTCCTCTGCTTAAAAATCATACTGGTTTGAACTGAACTAGTCTTGAACACGAGTTATAGCTGGTAGAAATAACAGCTAATTTACAACTTGCCACGTGTAGTATGAATCTCATTATCTCCCATACTCTCTGTACAAACCCAAAATGTTCGATAAATAGTATGTATTTCCGGGGGTCTTAGTGTAGACTGATCATGTTAAAAACTTAAAACCATGAATTGCACAATGCGGTTAAGCCTGCAAAATAATATTTTTGGAAAATCTGTGAAATATATTTCCCCTCACAAAACGACCTGTACAGTAAAGCCTACCTCTACTTCAGTGGAGTGATTGGTAGGTGTGGCTTCAGTAGCAGCACTCATGAGTAGCACCGAGTTACCATCACTGCCAGCTACACCAGCACCAGGTGCAGTCGATGAAGAAGATGGCTAACATGAACAAAAGAAAAAAGAAAAGAATCATAAAATTCTGATGATTCAGTGGTACAATTTGGTAAAACAAAACCAACAACTTTAAGCATTGGAAAACAGAACCCAGAGAGGCAATAGAAAAATTACATCATGATACATGTACACAGGCTGCCAAACACTTCATAATACTGTAGCCAATAGTCAGGGATAACTAGAACTGATGGCGCTAGCTGCATGAACTAGGCATCTTCTAAAAACAGTAAACTAGTCCATTTTTCAATTTGTTTGCTTAAGCTCCATTTGCAAGCAATTGATTATACTGGGAGCATGCTTGGCTGAGTTGCTATGCTTATATACCACAATATGGGTTGGTGGGCGTGGTTCCGATATGGTGTGCTGTTCAGGTGGTGGACTGTCGTCAGACGAGTTTGACAGGGACAGAGAGTGGGTGTGTCCAGTGGGTGTGGCAGTGTGGGGAGGGGTGGGAGGAGGTGGGGGTCTACAGGAGGGAGGGGAAGAGAGAGAGAGAGNGAGAGAGAGAGAGAGAGAGAGAGAGAGAGAGAGAGAGAGAGAGAGCATGATTGTCAAGATGTAATACTTCTATTCCAACAGTGTGAAGATGTACAGGCAACAAATTGTTGTAAGTGAAACTGTCTGTTTAATGGCCCAGAAAACTGCACTCATTACGTACACAAAATCACAGGATATGAACATGTAGTTGGTCAAATGGGTCAGTGAAAAATAAAATATCAAACTAGTAGAGCCTAGGAGGACCAACTACCAAAATAAAGTTATTATCGACCTGATTCGTGCTAAGTTCTATTCATACCTACCTTCTTGGGCTACCACCAGTTGCGTCCTCATGGTGCCTACGGTCTAGACTGTGGCTCCAGAATGGTGGAGGAGGGGTCTGTGTTGGTGGTGGTGGGGTAGAGCTAGTCCAAGTTGCTGGAGGCGGAGTGACAATGGAAGAGAGCTCTTGAAGCTTCCCTTGTTCAAGAACACCTCTAGATATATAAAAGGTAAATATTTGACACAAGGTATGCAGGATTTGTGTACATTTTTTACTATTTATGAACTATAGAAAGAGATATTTATATCTATGCTGTTAGAATTGCCTTAAATTTACCTTTTTGCTGGAGAAGCTAGCCTATACAAGGAGTGTTTATTGGTGTTTGATGCCATGTTGTTGTCTTGATTGCTGCTTGATCTGTATCTTGTGGGAGGAGTTTGATTTTGGCGGGAAACTCACGTGCGCACGTGCAAAGGGTGTGTTGTCAGAGGAGGTACGACACGAGTGCGCCTTTGCTGAGCTGGCAAGTCTGTTAATTGCATTCCAATCATGTGACCAGTGTACTTCACAATGAGAGTTGATCACGTGCACCCAGTTTGCCAGCTCAGCAAAGGCGCACTCGTGTCGTACCTCCTCTGGTGTGTTGTAGGCGTGCACCTAGTACCCGGAAGCGTATGACGTCACATGACGTATTTCTACAGGGTCATCAGGGTTCTGTTTCCTCCAACTCACAGTCGAGTCTTCTCGAATTTCTACACCAGCATCTCTCCGCTGCCTGCTGTATTGTCAAGGTATGGGTGCCAGTGTCCATCTTTAGCTACCATAATATAATTTATAGAATTTGAAGATGTTATTGGCCGATAATTCATGTTTGTGGTAAAATTAACCAAATTAAAATTTTATTTTTTTCCCCCCACTGTAGTCCTCATTCAGTAAATTGAATCAAGATGCCTTTCCTGACTGAAGCTCAGAAGAAAGAACTCAATGCCACTGCTAAAGCCATTGTGGCTCCTGGCAAAGGTATCCTCGCTGCTGACGAGAGCACTGGTACTATGGGAAAACGATTCGCCAACATCAGTGTGGAGAACACTGAAGAAAATCGCCGTCTCTATCGCCAGTTGCTCTTCACAGCCAACAAAGAAGTCTCCAAATACATCAGCGGTGTGATTCTCTTCCATGAGACCTTCTACCAAAAGGCCGATGACGGTACACCTTTCGTGAAGCTCATCCAAGATGCCGGCATCATCCCAGGCATCAAAGTCGACAAAGGAGTAGTTCAGCTCCTTGGAACCAACGAAGAGACCACTACTCAGGGTCTTGATGGACTTGCCGAGCGATGCCAGGAGTATTACAAGGGCGGTGCTCGATTTGCCAAGTGGCGTTGCGTCTTGAAGATCGGAAACGGTCGTCCCACTGAACTAGCTGTGATGGAAAATGCCAACGTGCTCGCACGCTATGCAAGCATCTGTCAATTGAACGGCCTCTGTCCAATCGTCGAGCCTGAGATTCTTACAGACGGGGATCACGACCTTGAAGCCTGTATAGAAGCATCGGAGAGAGTTCTTGCGGCAGTCTACAAAGCTCTCAGCGACCATCACGTCTACTTGGAAGGTACTCTTCTCAAGCCAAACATGGTCCTCCCTGGAGTCAACTGCTCCAAGAAATACACACCAGAAGAGGTTGCAAAAGCTACCGTAACTATGTTCCAACGTCACCTCCCTGTTGCTGTTCCTGGCGTGACTTTCCTCTCGGGCGGTCAGTCTGAAATTGTCGCCACGACTCACCTCAACGCCATCAATGCTCTTGATGCCGTCAAACCGTGGGGTCTGACTTTCTCGTACGGACGAGCTCTTCAAGCTAGCGTGCTCGCAGCCTGGCAGGGAAAGAAGGAAAATGTTGGCAAAGCTCAGGCAGTCTATCTTCATCGTGCCCGGTGCAATGGTTTGGCAGCTCTTGGGAAGTACCCCGGAGAAGAGGCTGCTGGTGATGCTGCTAAGAGTTTGTTTGTTGCCGATCATCAATATTAGCTTGAACACTCAGTATATTATTGTGAGAGACCGTTATTGCTCTATGGCATGACAATTATAATTTTATGTTACATGTTATTAAGTAGCCATTAGTGCAGTTATTTAAACACGCCAAATTCTTTAGTACCGATTTACCGAAGCTTGTACATGGCATACAGCTACAGTATAATGATGTGTACCAGCATCATAGATAACATACTGATTTACAGAGGCGCAAATGGTAATGATCGTTAACTCTGCACGATCACAGTACAGGTACATAGAACGTATACGTGTAGTTTACGGACTGAAAATCAGCACAATCCGGAAATTTACCCCACACGTGGCGAAGTATATAACTCCTACAAGAATGTCTGTTGCTAATTTGCGAGCAGTCTTTGTAATCCATAATAACAGAGGTTTGTCTGTGCTTAGCAGGCACTATAGCTTTAGCCGCCATCACCAGAGGTAAGCTACCCATACTTGCATCAAACTGAATTATTGTTTGCGCATGTGCAATGGATCTGTAGCATTCCCAAGTCCCAAGTCAAGAATGTAGTCTCAGTCTGGGTGTATCAGATTTCACAGGATATGACATGATATTAATAACATGGCGTGACATGTTCAAGTTACATAATAGATAGGCGTGCATGAGGTGTGGTTTAGTAACATGGACGCGCCACGGTATAAAACACGCTCACCAGACTCGAGAAAAATTTCTCGGATCTGGCAGAGCGAAAGGAGAGTGGAAAATAATACTAGGACTTTCTCATTCAGCAAGCTATCACTTTCAACCTCTTTAGGTTCTCAAGCAGACCTAGTAATGTTATTTGCTTCTCAGCGCAATACCAAAGTGGCACAAGTCTCGTACAAAGAGCGGTTCATTCACGCGGAGCTTTCGTCTCCACCTCCTCCCGAAATCGGCAGCAGAGAGAAAAAATGGGATCTGGTTGGTTTACTGTAACAGAATCATGGACTGCTTGGTTCGGCATCCCATTGAGTCTTGGAATTACATGCATAGCACTTCTTCAAATCTTCCGATTGGTGCGCGAAGACGGCTCACTTCGCCGTCGGCGTGCGGCACTTGAAAACTCAACAGGAGTTCACCAAGAAGACAGAGAGACGTGGCAGGTGAATTTTTACAACCGCCACGCCAAAATAACTTGGAAAAACTGGTCTAGAACTAGATCAGTTGAACTAATACATCCGGATTTCAGTATTAATTTTTGCTCGCATGATTTTATTGAATGTTGCCACGAGCTCCGCATGTGCATGCATTGATTATGGGCCTAGCTCTGCAACGTAGGTGTGCTTGCACCCCTGCACCCAGTACTCCCCTCCCATCGCTGGTTTAGTGTAAGTTACTATTGAAGATTCAGTGAAAGCTTTTACATGCTCCTTGCTCAAATTTTTTTCTAAAACTAGGCTAGTTTTACTGGATTCTATAATCTGAACAGAAATTAATGCTGTTACAGTACTAGAATAAGAGTGTGTGTAGTGCTATTTCTAAATGTAGCTGTTATGAAATGAAAGGCCAGAGTCATCAGTTTCTTTTCTTGTATAATTATTTATCTGCTGTTATTATTGTATACATTGTGCAGCTTGTCTTTTTCCGGTTGCTACCCTCTCGTCTTCTTTCACGAATATGGGGCCAAATCACTTCAAAACATCTCCCGACTTGGCTACGACAACCTCTCCTTGGTCTCTATGTGTGGTTGTTTGGGTGTAGGATGGACGAAGCTCAAGTAGTCGATTTGAAAGAGTATCCCAGTTTGTTGGAGCTGTTTACGAGACACTTGAAGCCTGGCGTGAGGACCATTGACAGCGAATGTGCAATGGTGAGGAATTTTGTGCTTGAAAAGTAGTGTTGATGAGTGCATCTTTATCATGCAGTTTGAACTCATCTGTACTGAATAGTGTAAACAGTTTTGTATACATGTTTCCTGCTATGGATATTTAATCGGTCAGTTTGTCACCTTTATGCACCTATTTGCACACAGTCAAACCTACACCTGTTTCGTTTGCTATGGTACCTGCCTACCTTATCACAAACAAGCTGAAAGAAAACATGCATACATCAAAAAGAGCTTTATTTGCCCTCGACACTTGTGCTATTGTTACTAAAACCATGCCTGTTGTTTTTCTCCCCAAAGGTATCTCCAGTAGATGGAAAAGTGCTTCATTTCGGTCGTGTCCATCCAAGTGGTCACCTTGAACAAGTCAAAGGAGTCACGTACAAGTTGGATCGATTCTTAGGACCTGGTAGTCTCGATAAGTTCATGGCATACAACTCACACGATGGAGAAGGTACCATCACTCGCATCTCGAGCAAGGACAGCATGGTTGAAACAGATGTGACTAGTGAGAAGGAGCCGAATGATCTGTTTCATGTGATACTCTATCTCGCACCGGGAGATTATCATCATTTTCACTCGCCTGTGTGTGTGTGTGTGTGTGTGTGTGTGTGTGTGTGTGTGTGTGTGTGTGTGTGTGTGTGTGTGTGTGTGTGTGTGTCAGTGTGAATCCCGAGATAGAATGCATATAATACCGTATAGCGGGAAATTTTCGTGGGGGAAAATTTTTGCGAATTTCGCTGTTTGGCAGCTTTCCGTGAAAATTTTCCCCCACAAAATTTGTAAGGTATGTGGTCGTCACGTATAGTTGAGACGCAATCCACGAAAATTTTCCCCGCGAATTTCTATTCAAGACGAAAACGCAAAAATTTCCCCCCACGAAAATTTCCCGCTATACGGTATTGTGGGTAGGCCTCAATCTTCCATATTTTCTGTGAAGCAGCAGTTGAGTTACATGTACTGTACAGTCATTATTCCATTATGACAGCTAAAGGATGACATAATGACTGCTCCTGTCCCTTAGGAATTGCATGCCTGGTTATAATACATTTCATATGAAGTGACTGGAATATAAATCCTATACAGTCAGAGTAGCTACTGATCTAAGAGTATTTGAGAGCTATTCACCAAAAACGGTTGGGGTGTAATGGTGGATGGTTGATTGATGCTTGGTTAGCTTCCATTTCCTGTATTTTCAGTATAAAGTCCATTGAGGGGTTAACCAGAATCGCCTATGGATTAAGAACTACATGTGCATCTCACATAACTGCACATTCATGATTCTGTGTTGTACCATTCTGATTCATGTATAGGTGAACTGTTGACCGTTGCACCATGGGCTGCTAAGAAGATGCCCGGGCTGTTTACACTGAATGAAAGGACCGTGCTATCTGGTACATGGGACCACGGGTTCTTTTCTTACACGGCTGTTGGAGCATACAATGTTGGCTCTATTAAACTTGTAGTGGATGAGGTCAGTGGCACACACACACACACACACACACACACNCACACACACACACACACACACACACACACACACACACACACACACACACACACACACACACACACACACACACACACACATACACACGTTGTATTAGCCTGCTTCCTTTGCATTATGCTAGTTATGTCCTGTTATGTGTTTATGTTGTGGAAATGTAATGGCAACATTCAATGGATCACATGTTTCAATTCTGTTTGCTAACACTACCATCGATGTATGGTTGATGTAACTGGAAACCTGTATACAATCATACTGGGCACGCTCTGCTCTGTCACGAATGTGTACTGAAAAGCCTGGCTGTAGTTTATGTACATGCAAGCTCAGCAAAAACAACAATTAAAGAGTTAGAATCTCAAAAACTACGCAAAGTTGTCAATTTTAGTACAAAAAAGGCACAANACACACACACACACACACACACACACACACACACACACACACACACACACACACACACACACGCACACACACACACACACACACTCAGGATCTCCAAACCAACATCAAAGGCCGCTACAAGATGGGTCAATACAATGACAAGCAACTCTCCCACGGCAATGCTTGGGGGGTTCCCCTTTGTCGTGGAGATCGTATGGGCTGCTTCAACCTTGGCTCATCTGTGGTGCTCATTTTCGAAGCTCCAAAGAACTTTGAGTTTCAAGTGTCAGCAGGACAGAAAATTTTCTATGGAGAACCACTGGGGAAATTGAAATGAATTTAAAAATTATTCTTGAACTTGAAGAAGAACTGTTTAAATTTCACACTGCATGAAGTGCTATAAACATCCCTGCATGCTTAAATCATGAAGCACATAATATTATAGTAATTATTTATGTCTGGTAATGTATATATATATTAAACTTATGAATTTTGTTAAAGTGGTCTTTTAATCTTTTTTTGTGCATTATTCTCATCTGTATGTATAAGCTGCCACAATATATTATTTTAGTCATGAAACATAATATTATACCATTTGCTTTGATAAATAATAGATTGTTACATTGTAATATACATGACAGCATTGTAGTGTTGTTTAAAAATCTTGATGCAATGTTCGGTCATAACTTGTACAATAAATGTGTGTCTTTTCGTCGACCAGTTTCTAACATGTTGGCTAACTTTGCAGAAAAATCTTCCAAAGCTGTTGATACCACCACCTGCAAGATAACATTATACAGTGTCACTAATAGTCATTGTCTATTGTGAGAAGGTGTAGTTCTGCCGTACTGTGGTATTGTGGGTCACGACTATATAACCTGCATGAGACTGTCACTGTACTGTGTGTGCCATACATCTTACCTGTGGGTCATTTTCATCAGATGGGAGCTTGTTATGAGCATTTGGGTTGGTAGAAACCATCTCCGAGAGTCTTTCTGATCTTGACTGTTTGGAGTCTATTTCACTGTATGTGTATAGGAGGTGTATTTTGCTTTACTGTAGGTGTGTGTGTGTGTGTGTGTGTGTGTGTGCGTGAATCAAGGGTGATGGCTGTACTCTGACCTATTTCTCTCGGCTAATCTTTCCTCCAGTTCTGAGTTTCTTTGGATGAGAGACAAACACTTCTCCTTGAGAACACCCTAAAGCAAACACACCAAACGATCATGTCCATCGTTTATCATCATTCCCAGGACATGACATTGTATGTCCATTGTATTGTTGCTAGAGCTTAAAATATTATGTGAGATTAAGTGAGGATATCCAGACTAAAACATCTTGCGTGGCAAGCTTAAAAATTTAATATAGTAAATACGTACACCAGTTCCAACTGTTGTCTGCATGTGAACACAGCTATCATTAAAACTAAACTCATTTCTAGCTGGTCTCGGGATTAAAAAATCTTGGCATGTTATTATGAAAAATTTCAGTAAAATATGTACACCAGTTTTCTGTGAACATCCAATAATTCACCTACCACTTGCTGACTGAGACCAGTGTAGTTGGTGAGTCTGTTAGCAGATGGTGCAGTGGTTGTCTTCAACTCTTCTTTCACTCGAGAGACAATCAAACTCAGTTCTCTCTCAACTCTTGCTCTGTGAGATCTTGAGAGGCCACTCAAACTAGGACTAAACAACGAACAAGAAAAATATAACTCGTGCAGACACTAAACTCTCATACAGCGCTGGAATAGCCTTGCTCCCAGGATCCTCTTTCATGAAAATGTTTACGAGATTCACACACACACACACACACACACACACACACCTACCCGAAACCAGCAAGAAGTACGTCCAAAAACATATCCCTGGTGCTGTCTGAAATTGGCTGCCAGCTTGATTGTGACTTAGCCAAGATGTCGACCTCCTGCACTGTGACCCTCGACCTTTCACCTTTTGAGGTGGAGCTACAAAAGCACACAAACAATATCAAGCATCTCAGTTTTGAAACATTCTCGTAAAGTAATCATATGTACAATCATACGTACGTATACCGTTTTCTCTTTTGCGTGGTGGTCATTTCCACGGGCATCTGAGAGATGGTACTTGAGTCTTCTCTGAACGAAATGCTCCTCCTGACACGAGGGCTTGTATCTGACGCCCTCAGGGCAGGTCTCTTTGTCGATTTCCGTGGAGACGAAGACGGTGAAAGGGAATAGACACGCCCTCCTCTCAGCATGGTCAAATTAATGTGCTCCTCGTCATTACTGCTAATGAAATGAACCCGTTTCTTCTTTGCTGGTGAAAGCTACAGGAGCACACAAACAACTTAATATGTTAAGGAACTAGCCCACACACTTAGTATATAATTTGTCTATGGTTACTGCATACTTGAGTTGCATACACTCACTCACTTGAGTTGCAGTCTCCCTTTCTGATATAAAGGCGTCGTTCGTTCTTCTCTTCGAAGACTGCATGCACAGAAAGGGGAACAAAGAAAGCTTATTGCAGCATCCAAAATAAACTATTTACACTTACACTTACCGTCATTCTCTGTGAAGACAACATTGAGCATTTAAATGTTTGGTGCGCATTAAATAGAATGCACACAGGTCTTGGTGTGCATGAATTGGAAAATTGTGCTCCACAAAGAGAAAGTATGTCTTATCTTGATTCTCCATTATGTAGTTCACCCTGAAGATACAACCTATTTAACTGAAATGGAAAGTTCTCAATCGAATGGCAAAATCAAGAGACAAGTGACTCCATCTAGTCAAAGTGATGCAAAAGTAGAACAGCCAGAGAATCAGATGCAGAGTGAAGCAAGCAGTGGTGGTGGTAATGGTAGTGATGGAATGCCAGAGAGATATGCAAACATTCGATGTACACAAATGTACAATGAGTGGAGGCGATGCATGTGTGAGTATCATTCTACATGTTATTGTATGCCCAGTCTCAAGGGGTGGTCACGCAACCATATACCCGCTGTACTAACACCCGCGACCGGGATCAAATTTGATCTGTCCAATTTCCATGAACCTTGATCGCACCACTTTGAAAGGCCTTGATCATGATTAATTTGACCTTTGACCCAGCTAAAGCGTGCTATCAGCAGCTAGTGACTTGATCGTTGATCGAAAGCAGCAATTGGGCTTTTTGACCCTTGATGTGGCCAATTTTTGTTGCTTTGACCCCTTGATCGCATCTTGATCCCGGTTGAGGGTGTTAATACAGCGGGTATGGTCATGACCACCCCTTGAGTCTTTAATATACATAACACAGCACTCATTCTTTTATTGTATAATATTGTACAGCTGCTTCAAACCAATTCCATCAATATTACATTTACGGTGAATTCAAACAGTGCAAGATAGAACGATCACGATTATTTAACTGTGTCCGATGGAAATCATTTAAGAATGAAACAGCAAAGGTTAATAACACATAAAAAAATTTTAACTCAAAGTATAGTGACTGACCTTTTTTTTTTTTTCATATGTTCATAGGAAGAGCTTGTGAAGAGTTTGGATGAGGAACAAGAGAACATGCACACCCCTGATCCTCCGTGGGAAATGAGGGACTCACCGCCATCAGATTGGAATAAATAGCAACATGTTGTAATTGTGAATGTCATTCATCAATAATGCTTTAATGATTCACCTAAATATTTATGTCGTCAGAAAAGTTAGAGCATAGATACAATGGTTAGAGCAAGCAGCGTGCAAGCGCAGTTTACGGCTACGCATGCGCAGTGAACCGCAATTAATGAAGCGGAGGAGACACTTATTGCGCAGAGGAAGTAAGTGTAAAAAGCAGGATGGGAAGGAGGCTATGTGCTAACCATGATTGGATTTCAATCATGAGTTAGGGCCACAGTTATCACTGTCAGCCGAATTCGCAATGGAGAAGTGGAAAGGACAGGTTGCTCTGATAAGCGGTGCCTCCTCTGGCATTGGCTACGACCTTACTAAACAGCTGGCTAGTCTCGGCATGAATGTCGTTGGATGCGCAAAAGATGGGATTGAGCTTGCAAAAGTAAAGGTCAGTTTTAATAGTATATATACTACACGCATCAAATAATGGGAGGGTCTAGGTGTGGCCGGCAAGCACCACCTAGTATTATTGGTAAACTCAAAACATGAGTTGAAGAAGTTGTATACACAAATTATGATATCTTAAAATACAGCAACTGTCAGAAGGTGTGAAGGCTGCAAGAGGTGGTACTGGTAGCCAAGGTGAGATAGTGGCTGTGAAATGTGATGTTACAAAGGAGGATGAAATCAAAGCTGTCTATGAAGTGGCAAAGACAAAGTTTGGAGGAGTCGATGTCTGTATCAATAGTGCTGGTGTTGGGCACAGCACTCCCCTGTTTTCCGCTCCAACCAGTAAATGGAGAGAAATGCTTGAGGTATAATAATATTATGTTCAGTAATCATCAGATTCATATATAATTTGAATGTATTGTATATGTTTCACAAAGGTAAATGTTCTTGGTCTGTGTGTTTGTACCCGGGAGTTCATGACCCAGTTGAAGGAGAGAGGAGTGAATGAGGGACACATCTTTCTACTCAATAGGTATTCACTATTCCAGATCAGTAAACCTCGGCCATGATGGTGTAAGGAATGCATTTAGTAGACCACAATTGAAGCAATATATATGCCATATGTGTAGCGCATGCACTAATGTAATAAATTTACTCATTAGTGAGGTACCATGTTACACCATCTGTGGAATACTACCACTTGTCTCTCCATTGCTCTCCTCAAGTACAAGTACTAGCAACTGATGCAATAGATAGAAAAGTAGGACACGCCAACCATTTCCAGCCAGTAATCCTTTTTGAACCCGGACATTATTCACTAGTGAATTTTGTCTCCCCTAAGTGAATTTTTATATGTCTTCCACTTCTAAATGATGTGAACAATGCAACATTAACTTTTCAATGGGGGACAAAATTCACTGGTGAAATAGAACGCATATATGCGTAGCTGTGTTCAGCACCCAGAAGAACCTATTTTACTGCAGTCTAAAATTCCAGCTAGTTTGAAAGCTATCCATACGATGATAATGGCAGTGCTTCACAAGATGGTAAGTTTTCCCAGTATTTTTTTACATCTTAGACTTTAGTTGTTCATTAACTAGCTGATGATGATTGAGTTGCATGCAAAGAAAGCGCTCCAAAGCAACCACATGGCCGAGCACTGATACCCTTATTAAGTGTTTGTACAGCCATCACATAATATTGAGCTTCCCATCAGTATGTCTGGACATCGTGTGTCGAACTTGTCCAAGTTGTATTTCTATGCTGCCACAAAGCACGCAGTGACAGCTCTGACAGAGGGAATGAGAAGAGAGCTGAGGGAGATGAAGTCCAATGTCAGAATTACAGTAAGCTTACTTTTTTTGAATGTAATAAATACTGGTTATTGTTTCAGATATTTCTGATCATTGTATTATGCGTTTTTATATGCATGAATTGGCATTCGTTAAATTTAATAATCTGCAGTTGACAGCCTATGAACGTAGCTCAAAGTCGATCAGCATAAAATTACAATAAATTGATATTTAATATAGTATATTTGGCATGGCATTATACTGAATAGAGTGTATGCATTTAGTTGGTTATTGTTTTAGTCCATATCTCCTGCCAACGTCGCCACTCCATTTCATGGTGAAGCATTGAAAGAGATGAGAGCACAGAACATTGTAAGTACAACTGTTGATGGGAGACATTAATTTTATTCATGATAATATAACCATTGTCACATATCTAGCAGCAGCAGTAGTTTATTATTATTTTAATACTTGACATTTTTCTGCCGCTGCAGGTCATGGAAGCTGAAGATGTATCCAGTGCTGTTATTTATGCTCTGTCATGCCCACCACATGTACAAGTGAGTCTACATTTATATCTTAGATAGTGGACCATTATTAAAATTTGCCATTTTCTTGATTTTACATAGATCCATGACATCTGGATGAGGCCAACTACCCAGGAAGACTAGAACTTGTCATAATAATTATAAGGCAGTTTATGTGCTCTTTATTCAGCACACTTACCTTTTATATTATAATAATTATTATATATACAAGCACTGTAGCACTGCTCCTTGTAAATAACAATGTCATGTGGAATCAAAATGGAATTGAGTCAGAAATCTGACTGTGACTGCGGAATTGAGTTTTTAATGTTGTTGACCTTTACCAAAATATTTAACAGGCATGGAGAAGTGGCGAGGAAAGGTTGCTCTGATCACTGGCGCCTCGGCTGGCATAGGATATGACCTTGCTAAACAGCTAGCAGAGTTGGGAATGAACGTTGTAGGCTGTGCAAGGAACATAGAAAAGATTGAGGTAAGGTCTTGATCTTCTCTCTATCAGGCTCTCAGAGTCCGCGCTCTAGGTTGCCTGGGCTATGTCAATGATCTATTTCCAGTATCTATACGTCCACACACACACACACACACTGTGGCAGCAACTTTCAGGAGAGGTGAAGGCTGCAGGAGGTGGTAGCCAAGGTGAGATAGTGGCTGTGAAATGTGATGTTACAAAGGAGGATGAAATCAAAGCTGTCTATGAAGTGGCAAAGACAAAGTTTGGAGGAGTTGATGTCTGTATCAATAATGCTGGCGTCTCACACAATGCTCCACTGTTGTCAGGGGCAACTGATCAATGGAGGAATATGTTAGAAGTATGATAGCTAGTGGGTCTGTCTGCAAAGACTCTCAGTGTCAGGCTCATATATTCAAGTTTCATTCTCTTTCTCTAGGTCAATGTTCTTGGTCTGTGTGTTTGTACCCGGGAGTTCATGACCCAGTTGAAGGAGAGAGGAGTGAATGAGGGACACATCTTTCTACTCAACAGGTATCAATGTCATGCATCTTTCTTTTTTTTTTCTTTTTTTTTTTAATGAAATGTACCGCTTCATGTTTTGTGTCTAGTCTAGCTGGACATCGGATTCGGAAGACTTTATCCTCAATGAGTACGCTCTTCTATGCTGCCACCAAATACGCAGTGACAGCTCTGACAGAGGGAATGAGGAGAGAGCTGAGGGAGATGAAGTCCAATGTCAGAGTTACGGTAACTATTAGATTGTCAGAAGAAAGTTTGTACTCTCTATTGGTATCTAGTTTGACCATTGATGACCTTTTCCTATAGTAATCACAGTTTTATAGAGAAAATACAATACTTATTGGTACTTTTGCGCTTTGTTCACTATGACAATTTTCATTCTCTGTGTGTCTGCAGTCGATCTCTCCTGGTTTAACGGTAACTGAGTTTCTTGCTCGTGCTAGGGATGATCCTGACGTGACTAAAGTACAGGCAGAATCTCGAGCTCAGGGCGTTGTAAGATTGATAATATGATGTCATACAATGTCAAGTAACAATAGTATTTTTATGTACACAGTGGATGGAAGCTGAAGATGTGTCAGGAGCAGTGATATATGCTCTCTCGTGCCCACCAAATGTTCAGGTGAGTCAGTTTACTCTAGTAGCTAGTTAGCCTGGAGTAGCCAGTGAATAGTTTATTTGATTTATTTGTTTGCTTGTTTGCTTGTTTGTTTGTTTGTTTGTAGTAGTATCAAATTTTATTTGAAGTTATTCATGCAGATTCATGATATTCTGATGCGATGTACTCATCAAGAAACCTAGAAGTCAAGACCAGGAAAAAAAAAACAAGACACTAAATCATTCCACATGTACATTATGACTGTTGTTGTTATTGTCGTATTTAAGTTTAGCGACCATTACCTTCTGTACCAATCATTTATCATGGCTGCAAGTGGTGCTGTTCCAGGCATGGAGAAGTGGCAAGGAAAGGTTGCTCTGATCACTGGCGCCTCGGCTGGTATAGGATATGACCTTGCTAAACAGCTGGCAGAGCTGGGAATGAACGTTGTAGGCTGTGCAAGGAACATAGAAAAGATTGAGGTAAGGTCTTGATCTTCTCTCAGGCTATCTCTTTACTTTAGGTTGCCTGCATGAGCCTTCTGTTTCTCGGTTGAGTATTTATATACCCTATATGTCCACACACAGCAACTGTCAGGAGATGTGAAGGCTGCAGGAGGTGGTAGCCAAGGTGATATAGTGGCTGTGAAATGTGATGTTACAAAGGAGGATGAAATCAAAGCCGTCTACGAAGTGGCAAAGACAAAGTTTGGAGGAGTTGATGTCTGTATCAATAATGCTGGCATCGTACACGATGCTCCACTGTTGTCAGGGGCAACTGATCAATGGAGGAACATGTTAGAAGTACGGTAGCTACTGGGTCTCCCCTGATCTCAGTGACTTGTATAAGTTGTAATCTCCATCTCTAGGTAAATGTTCTTGGTCTGTGTGTTTGTACCCGGGAGTTCATGACCCAGTTGAAGGAGAGAGGAGTGAATGAGGGACACATCTTTCTACTCAACAGGTATCAACATCATGCATCTTTTTTTTTAAATAAAAATTGTACCACTTTTTGTTTTATTTTCTAGTCTATCTGGACATCGGATTCTGAAAACCGTAGCCATCATGAATACACTCTTCTATGCTGCCACGAAGCACGCAGTGACAGCTCTGACGGAGGGAATGAGAAGAGAGCTGAGGGAGATGAAGTCCAATGTCAGAGTTACGGTAACTATTAGAATGTCACAAGAAAGTTTGACTGCCTATCAGTACCCAATTTTCACTTTGATGACTCTTTCCTATAGTTATCACAGTTCAGCGAAAAATGGGTGTAGCTAGATACAATACTTTTGCATTTTGTTTACTATAACAAATTTCACTCTGTGTGTATATGCGTGTGTGTGTGTGTGTGTGCGTGTGTGTGTGTGTGTGTGTGTGTGTGTGTGTGTGTGTACGTACAGTCAATCTCTCCTGGTTTAACAGTAACTGAGTTTCTTGCTCGTGCTAGGGATGATCCTGACGTGGCTAAAGTGCAGGCAGAATCCCGGGCTCAGGGCGTTGTAAGATTGATGATGTCATACAATGTCAAGTAACAATAGTATTTTTATGTACACATGTACAGTGGATGGAAGCTGAAGATGTGTCAGGAGCAGTAATATATGCTCTCTCGTGTCCACCAAACGTTCAGGTGAATCAGTTTACTCTAGTAGC
Source organism: Tethya wilhelma (assembly GCA_964030475.1). NCBI lineage: Eukaryota > Metazoa > Porifera > Demospongiae > Tethyida > Tethyidae > Tethya > Tethya wilhelma. The sequence continues at coordinate 4,943,725 of CAXIPT010000007.1, read as the reverse complement.
TAGTTAGCCTGGAGTAACCAGTGAATAGTTTATTTTGTTTATCTGTTTGCTTGTTTGATTTATTTGCTTGTTTGTTTGTTTGTAGTAGTATCAAATTTTATTTGAAGTTATTAATGCAGATTCATGATATTCTGATGCGATGTACTCATCAAGAAACCTAGAAGTCAAGACCAGGAAAAAAAAACAACAACAAGACACTGATCATGAATCACTCCACATTTCACTGTTATTGTTGTTGTTGTCGTATTTAAGTTTAGTGACCATTACCTTCTCTACCAATAATTTATCATAGCTGCAAGTGGTGCTGTTCCAGGCATGGAGAAGTGGCGAGGAAAGGTTGCTCTGATCACTGGCGCCTCGGCTGGCATAGGATATGACCTTGCTAAACAGCTGGCAGAGCTGGGAATGAACGTTGTTGGCTGTGCAAGGAACATAGAAAAGATTGAAGTAAGGTTTTGATTCTCTCTATATATCTCTCTAGATTGCATTGGTCTTTTGTGTATTATGTCCACATAGCAACTGTCACGAGAAGTGAAGGCTACAGGAGGTGGTAGTCAAGGTGAGGTAGTGGCTGTGAAATGTGATGTTACAAAGGAGGATGAAATCAAAGCCGTCTATGAAGTGAAAGGTAGGGTCTCAGTTTCGGCACATGACTACTTCATTTTTATGCCCAACTCTTGGCCAGCAGGTTATATACCTGTCTATTATAGTTTACTCCATTGCTTAGCCAAATATAATTATTATAATAGTGAACCAATGCAATAATTATGATAAGCTATGGTACTATAATTATAGTGTACAGATTATTTGCAAGACAACACTGAAAAATCCATAATATTATATATGAGGGTTAAAAAATAAAAATGAAGTAGTCATGTGCCGAAACTGAGACCCTACCTTGTTCCAATACTTTTTACCGCACTGCCCATTCCTACACTACTTATTTTTTCAAAATTTTTACTACTTGTTAAATTTTTATGTACACATGTATATACAGTGGATGGAAGCTGAAGATGTGTCAGGAGCAGTGATATATGCTCTCTCGTGCCCACCAAACGTTCAGGTGAGTCAGTTTACTCTAGTAGCTAGTTAGCCTGGAGTAGCCAGTGAATAGTTTATTTGATTTATTTGTTTGTTTGTTTGATTTGTTTGTTTATTTGTTTTTTTGTTGTAGTATCAAATTTTATTTGAAGTTATTCATGCAGATTCATGATATTCTGATGCGATGTACTCATCAAGAAACCTAGAAGTCAAGACCAGGAAAAAAAAACAAGACACTAAATCACTCCACATGTACTTTATGACTGTTGTTGTTATTGTCATATTTAAGTTTAGCGACCATTACCCTCTGCACCAATAATTCATCATGGCTGCAAGTGGTGCTATTCCAGGCATGGAGAAGTGGCGAGGAAAGGTTGCTCTGATCACTGGCGCCTCGGCTGGCATAGGATATGACCTTGCTAAACAGCTGGCAGAGTTGGGAATGAACGTTGTAGGCTGTGCAAGGAACATAGAAAAGATTGAGGTATAAAGGTCTTAAATTTATCTTCTCTCAGGCTATCACTTTAGGTTGCCTGCATGAGCCTTCTGTTTCTCGGTATGTCCACACACAGCAACTGTCAGGAGATGTGAAGGCTGCAGGAGGTGGTAGCCAAGGTGAGATAGTGGCTGTGAAATGTGATGTTACAAAGGAGGATGAAATCAAAGCTGTCTATGAAGTAGCAAAGACAAAGTTTGGAGGAGTCGATGTGTGTATCAATAATGCTGGTCTCTCCCATGAAGCTCCACTGTTGTCAGGGGCAACTGATCAATGGAGGAGCATGTTAGAAGTACGATAGCTATTGTGGGTCTGCTAAATCGGATCTCAGTCATCAATATTCCATCTTTAGGTAAACGTTCTTGCTTTGTGTGTTTGTACCCGGGAGTTCATGACCCAGTTGAAGGAGAGAGGAGTGAATGAGGGACACATCTTTCTACTCAATAGGTATATGTTGCATGAGCTAAATCCACAAATTATGTCACGATCATTATTTGTTCGATTCTTTGTTACCACTATCATTTCTTTGTAGTAAGTTAGGTCATTATATCATCACAACTGGTACAAATACCTTCTTCTATGCTGCTACGAAGCATGCAGTGACAGCTCTGACAGAGGGAATGAGAAGAGAGCTGAGGGAGATGAACTCCAATGTCAGAGTTACGGTAACAATTTCTCTTTCTATTGTGAGAAATGAAATTATCTAGAGACTTCACATGATCTGTATGTGTTGTCATTATATGATTAGCATTAATAATTATTTTTCTTCAGTCATTATAATATTGTGTGTGTTTGTGATCATTCTCTAGTCCATCTCTCCTGGTCTGGTCACCACTGAGTTTCACGCTCGACTCAAGAAAGAACCTGTTGCAAAAGTACAAAAAGAGCTTCGTGCTAAAGGCATAGTAAGAAATGACTTACTGAAGTCTAGTGTAGCTATGGATATTATTTTGTTGTTGTTGTTGATTTTTCTTACAGTCACTAGAAGCTGAAGATGTCTCTAGTGCTGTGATATATGCTCTGTCATGCCCTCCTAATGTGCAGGTGGGTGTCAGCTATAAATTATGTAATATTATCCTCATTAATTTATTACATGCACACACATGTAGATTCATGATATTCTGATACGATGCACTCATCAAGTAACCTAAAAAAAACATTCCAAATATCGTTTTTCAAATATACAAATTTTTTGTTTTTGTTGTTGACGACCATTACCGTCTGTAACATGGCTGCAAGCGGCTCTGCAAGCGGCTCGGCAAGCGGTGCTGTTCCAGGCATGGAGAAGTGGCGAGGAAAGGTTGCTCTGATCACTGGCGCCTCGGCTGGCATAGGATATGACCTTGCTAAACAGCTGGCAGAGCTGGGAATGAACGTTGTAGGCTGTGCAAGGAACATAGAAAAGATTGAGGTAAGGTCATGAATAATTATCCTCGCTCTATCTCTCTAGGTTGCCTGCATGAGCCTTCTGTTTCTCAGTTGAATATTTACATACCCTATATATCCAAACACACAGCAACTGTCAGGAGATGTGAAGGCTGCAGGAGGTGGTAGCCAAGGTGAGATAGTGGCTGTGAAATGTGATGTTACAAAGGAGGATGAAATCAAAGCCGTCTATGAAGTAGCAAAGACAAAGTTTGGAGGAGTCGATGTCTGTATTAATAATGCTGGCATCGTACACGATGCTCCACTGTTGTCAGGGGCAACTGATCAATGGAGGAACATGTTAGAAGTACGGTAGCTAGTGGGTCTCCCCTGATCTCAGCGACTTGTATAAGTTACATTCTCTATTTATATCTCTAGGTGAATGTTCTTGGTTTGTGTGTTTGTACCCGGGAGTTCATGACCCAGTTGAAGGAGAGAGGAGTAAATGAGGGACACATCTTTCTACTCAATAGGTATCAATATCATGTATCTCTTTTTTAAATAAAAATTGTACCACTTTTTGTTTTATTTTCTAGTCTATCTGGACATCGGATTCTGAAAACCGTAGCCATCATGAATACACTCTTCTATGCTGCCACGAAGCACGCAGTGACAGCTCTGACAGAGGGAATGAGAAGAGAGCTGAGGGAGATGAAGTCCAATGTCAGAGTCACGGTAACTATTAGAATGTCACAAGAAAGTTTGACTGTCTATCAGTACCCAATTTTCACTTTGATGAACCTTTCCTATAGTTATCACAGTTCAGCGAAAAATGCATGGGTGTAGCTAGATACAATACTTTTGCATTTTGTTTACTATAACAAATTTCACTCTGTGTGTATGTGTGTGTGTGTGTGTGTGTGTGTGTGTGTGTGTGTGTGTGTCTGCAGTCGATCTCTCCTGGTTTAACGGTAACTGAGTTTCTTGCTCGTGCTAGGGATGATCCTGATGTGGGTAAAGTGCAGGCTGAATCTCGGGCTCAGGGCGTTGTAAGATTGATAATAAAATTATGATGCCATATAATGTCATGTAACAATAGTATTTTATGTACACATGTACAGTGGATGGAAGCTGAAGATGTGTCAGGAGCAGTCATATATGCTCTCTCGTGCCCACCAAACGTTCAGGTGAGTCAGTATACTCTCATATCTAGTTCATCTGGCGTAGCTAGTAAGTAGCTGATTTTGTTTGTTTGTTTGTTTGTTTGTTTGTTTGTTTGTAGTGGAATCGTAAAATTAATGCCATGTAATAAAATGTGAATTCGTGCAGATTCATGATATTCTGATGCGATGCATTCATCAAGAAACCTAGAAGTTGAGCCCATGAAAAAGAGACACTAAAATTAATCACTCCATTGTCCATGTTGTTTTTGTTGTTCCACGTTGTTGTTGTTGTTGTTGTTTTTGTTGTTGTTATTGTCGTATTTAAGTTTAGCGACCATTACCTTCTGTACCAATAATTCATCATGGCTACAAGTGGTGCCGTTCCAGGCATGGAGAAGTGGCGAGGAAAAGTTGCTCTAATCACTGGCGCCTCGGCTGGTATAGGATATGACCTTGCTAAACAGCTGGCAGAGCTGGGAATGAACGTTGTAGGCTGTGCAAGAAACATAGAAAAGATTGAGGTAAGGTCTTGATCTTCTCTCTATCTCTCTAGGTTGCCTGCATGCCATTGAGCCTTCTGTTTCTCAGTTGAGTATTAATTTATATACCCTATATGTCCACACACAGCAACTGTCAGCAGATGTGAAGGCTGCAGGAGGTGGTAGCCAAGGTGAGATAGTGGCTGTGAAATGTGATGTTACAAAGGAGGATGAAATCAAAGCTGTCTATGAAGTGGCAAAGACAAAGTTTGGAGGAGTTGATGTGTGTATCAATAATGCTGGTCTCTCACACAATGCTCCACTGTTGTCAGGGGCAACCGATCAATGGAGGAACATGTTAGAAGTACGTTAGCTAGTGGGTCTGTCTGCAAAACCTCGACTTAATTGTATTTTTTTTTCATTCTCCTTCTCTAGGTAAATGTTCTTGGTCTGTGTGTTTGTACCCGGGAGTTCATGACCCAGTTGAAGGAGAGAGGAGTGAATGAGGGACACATCTTTCTACTTAATAGGTATCAATATGACAATCTTCTAGTACCACTTCTAATTTTGTGTTTCTCAAGTTAAGGTACCTTTGTTAAGGTGACAAATATTTTTCAGCTACAATTATTTGCCAATTTTACATTTTACTGTTATTACGAACAGTCAGGGCATTTGTGACACGCTATTAGTCCAATCAGGAGCTCATGAGGGTCGGGTAGCGGGGAGCTCATGAGGGTCGGGTCAAAATCAGAACATTTAATTTCCCGCCATATGTTCAATCCTTAGTATGGTTTACTGTACACACAGTGAAGTGGTTTATGTGGTATGGTGAAGTCAGCGAAGTGGCTTGCATGATGGCAGGAGCTCATGAGGGCCGTAGGCCCGAAGGATCGATTAACATCGTATAGTATTGCGTTCCAGACATCGCAAGGGGCGGCGACTCCCATATGCTCTGTACTTGCGGCTGCGACCGCGGTCAAGATGATGGTCAACGGTCAAGGCAAAATTTTATTGCTGGTCAACGGTCAAAATGAAATTTTAGAACGGTCAAAATGAATTTCAGAACGGTAAATTTGGTAAAGGTCGTCCAAATGACGTCATACCGAAACTACGGTCAACGGTCAAGCTCAAATTTTAGCGCTGGTCAAGGGTCAAAATGAAAATTTACAACGGTCAAGATCTTGACCGCGGTCGCAGCCGCAAGTACAGAGCATATGGGAGTCGCCGCCCCTTGCATCGTAATAGGTTTGTAGCAAAAGCGCTTCCTTATATGGATACACAAAGGGATGAGCTCGAACCAGCTACAGCCTTGGGTGGTACTTGAGTTAAGTACTGATAATGTCAACATTACTATACATATACTGATATTACAAGGAGTAGATCTAGTACTAAGTGTGGTCATGAGGTAACCACAGAAACCTTACCAGCACTTAGACTGAACACTTAGCATTAATTACAGGACTTCACATATATGGAAATAATACAACTTTTTTTACGAGATGTAAAACACGATGTTAATCGCTCCTTCGGGCCTACGGCCCTCATGAGCTCCTGATGATGGCTAGTGTACTGTTATCAGCTGAACTAATTTTTGTGTTTTGGGAGCAATCTGCAAAATGCTACGTAATACCATATAGCGGGAATTTTTCGTGGGGGAAAATTTTTGCATTTTCATCTTGAATAGAAATTTACAGGGAAAATTTTCGTGGATTCCATCTCAACATTATGTGAAGACCTTGTACCTTACAAATTTCATGGGGGGGAAATTTTCGCGGAAAGCTGCCAAACCGCAAAATTCCCAAAAATTTTCCCCCACAAAAATTTCCCGCTATACGGTACCTGCAATAATAATTAGTCACCTTAAGGTAAAGCATGCATTATAAGCAATGTATCATGAGCTAAGTCTACGACGTCATGATTAAACAATTTTTGCTTTAGTTACTATTTTGACATAGTCTCGTTCCTAGGCTTCCCTTTGACATTTCTGTGAGTGAAAGGAAGCTTCTGGACGAGGCTAACTTTGACCAACTCTCAGTTTTAGTTAGTTAATAAACTATTTTTTGCTGTAACAAAAGGATTTTTTAAGTTTCATTTTTAGTTGACTACTTTTCCTCTCTCTTTGTGTGTTTCTTTGTAGTATGTCAGGTCATCGCATCATCACAACTGGTACAAACACTTTCTTTTATGCTGCTACAAAGTATGCAGTGACAGCTCTGACAGAGGGGATGAGAAGAGAGCTGAGGGAGATGAAGTCCGATGTCAGAGTTACGGTAACTGATCTTCTCTTTTTATGTGAGAATATTGCATGACTTCTTTATAGGATGTGGTCTGTTGAACTCAGTTAGTACATGGTTTGCTACAGTTGTTGTATATTCTAGCTAAGACTGGCAGGCCAGAGTTGGTGTGTGCATGTGTGTACATTGAGGAGCCAAAGGGAAAAAATCTTGAGATCTACAGTAGCTGGGATTCAAACCCTAAATTTCTAGTCGAATGCTCTGCGTAAATAATTGAGCATGTGTGTTGTTCATTCTCTCTAGTCCATCTCTCCTGGTCTGGTCACCACTGAGTTTCACGCTCGACTCAAGAAACTACCTGATGTTGCAAAAACACAAGAAGAGCTTCGTGCCAAGGGCATTGTAAGATGAAATGACAGGACAAGGTGGTAACATTGTATTATTCTTTCATTTTTATTGTTTTGTTTTTCAGTCACTAGAAGCTGAAGATGTCTCTAGTGCTGTGATATATGCTCTGTCATGCCCTCCTAATGTGCAGGTGTGTACCGATACATATGCACAAAATTTTTGAGGGAGAATTTTAAAACTTTTTAGAGATCTAGATTTTGCTGTTCTGCCAAATCTACCAAAGTTTTCTCTGATGAAAAAATCTAATACTGGTAAATAACCTCGTACCCAGGCCACTCCCAATTTTTGCTGTATTGCACGTGGAAAATTGGGTGGAAAAAAAAGCGAAACAATTTTCCCATGAATTCAAAATTTCATCTGAATCACAAAAATTTTCTCCCTCAAAATTTCCATTAGTAAAATGAATTCAAAATAAATGAGCTATGATTCTAACACAATGCATGCACAATTTGTACACAGCTCCACGATATTCTCATGCGATCCACTCATCAAGTGCCATAGCTGCTCCAGTGAGTGAGTTAGAGAAACTTGGACTGTCAGAAAAGTGGTATTTTGTACAAGTTGTCATTTTTTTGCATAAATAAAACTGAATGTTGAGTTAATAATTGTGCATACAATTAAAATGTCTTAGAGAATAGAACAACAGCTGGAGTAGTTAGAATTTGGAATGTTGATTGTGCTAGTGGACCTGTTTGTGTGTGTGTGTGTGTGTGTTGCATGGTATGCATGCACACATTATCTATATACCAAATAGCGGGTAAATTTGGCGAGAGTTAAATTTGGCAAATTGGTAAATTCTTCTTCAAATCGCCAAATTAAAAATCGCTAAACAGTCTGTTTTATATGCACGTGCACCCATATAAACATTGCAGTATAATGGGTAAATTTGGCAGGCTTAAAATTTGGCGATTTCTATTATTGGTGATTTTTAGTTTGGCTATTTAATTCCACACACTACGGTAGATATTATAGTCAGACCAAGACTTAGTGCATCTTACCCCGTTGATAATGCCTGCAAAGTCCTGTGCCCAGGTAGAAGACTGGTCCTATCATCACCACCAGCTACTTCGTCTTCTTGAAGTAATTGTTCATCCTCCACTTTACTCTGACCCACCATCTCATTTGGACCCAGTGGCAACCCTTCACCGTTCAATTCTTGATAATGCCCACCATCCCCTGGCCCCTCCTCTTCTTCATCATTGCTATCGTAGCGGAGCTGTCTGTTTGACGTGTACTTTTGGTCAAATGCAAACACACTGATCTTTCTCTGTCGTGATGAGGGATCTTGGGTAGCACTTGAAGTGTTGAAGAGAGTGGCAGTCATTGGGTAGGGTGTGCACTAATTGGAATAAGGTTGGTTACCATAGCAACAATACATTGAAGAAGATGAGAGAGAGAGAGAGAGAGAGAGAGAGAGAGAGAGAGAGAGAGAGAGAGAGAGGCTTACTGGTGTCAAACTGCCTCCTGTGCTGGCTAGTAAACTTCGTCTTCTCAAGGTTTCTTCCTGGTGAGGATTCAATAAATGATCTCCCTCGTGATCTTCTGGACTTGCAGAGGCTTCTGTGTCTCCATTGATCTTGATAGGTTGCAACACAACCTTCTGGGAGTTCATTAGAGAGCCGAACGCAGCTTGAAGATCTCTGCAACAACAACAATTATAGTTATACAAAGTCATCCAGATAGTGCGCATATGGGTTGAATGAAACTGGGTGGCCTGGTGGCTTGTTCAACAATGACTCTGGCTGCCAACCCATGCATGAGTAGGTGGTTCGAGTACATGTACGTCCCACTAGTGCCATAGATGATTTGCTACCCATTTTCCCTTTCAATTGAGCTCTGCCTTTAGGGTTTGACTCAGCTCTGACCCATAAAATGAGGAAGATAGTTTCACAGCATCCTTAAGTTTCCCTTTGGGTAACCTATGTGCAATACGTGGACCTGCAAATAGCCTAGCTAGTACGTGCATGAGCACCCTCAGAGGTAGAACTGACTAACTCCAAAAATCTTGACAGCTGAGAGCTTTTGAAAATTGTATCAGGAATTATGTACATCTTGTATGATTTTCACCTAATTGCTGTTGTCAGCACTTTCACCCAGTGCTGTGTCTCCTTGTATTGTGTGGAATAGAACAGCAGCGCTGTATCTGAGTTTGATAGCTTGAAGAGTCTTGTCACTCCCGGGACTCTGTGATCACCATCGACGACCTCAACCTTTGAGTTGAGAAGTGGCAGTACACACCTGAACTCATAGCTCCTGCAGCATCATGAATAAGTTAAGAACAAACAGTGATCTGTAGCAACCAGTGCCTGGATCTGAATGGAGGCTTCACTGAGCTGTTGACTTGAATATTGTTTGAGCTAGCTAGCTGTATCAATGGCTGTAAGTGGCTATTGTATAGAAGTACCTTGGTTGGTCCTTCTTCTCTAGTAGAGTTGGCGTAGCGTAGATTAAAATGTCAGAGAATAGAAACACCATTCTCTCTTTTGCCTTCCTTCGACAAACCTTATCAAGAGTAAAACATACATCACATGATATGACCATTTTTTGTTGTTGTTTTTACAGACCCATTCTTATCAGGACATGCAGCTAAGATATTCAGGACAAGAGAGTGCTAGCTCAGTGCTAGCGAGATGACCTTTTCAAAGACTTATTGCCGGGACAGCTAAGGTATTCAGGACAGGATAGCTAAGGTATTTAGGACAAGACAGCTTACTGACCTTCATTAGTCGTCCTTCCCTAAGGAATTTCCTGCCCGGTGCTAGTATCCCAGGGACACAATTGCCAGAGAGACTGTTCTGAATGGAGAGCATCTTGTTGAAGTTTTCATGTTGTCTGATGTGTTCATTAATGTGGAGTGCGACAGCTGCTATCTCCTCTGAAGCAGCTGTGAGTGCATGTATGTTCCAGTGCCATTTAAGTTGAATATGAAAGAGAGAAAAATACCGGGCCATGGCTACTCAGCCAGTCTTGTTATTCAGTAGCTCAATGCATGCCAAGCCAGAACTGCTTTCTAAGGTTATAATATACCTTTCAGTTTGACATAGTCAATGTGAGAAGGTTTCGTGTGCTTGAGAAGATCGTCCAATAAGAGTTTGTACCTGTATGTGACAATTCACCATGGATACCCATCGAGCTACCAAAATTTTGTGACTAGCTAATGTAGCTAGCTGTGTGAATTATACCTGGGCACTCTTTGTACAGGAGTTATCAAGAGTGCCGATAGATTGAGTCCACAGCACTCTGGTCTTGCTTCCTGTGAGTTGACAAATCTTGCAAAATTGACATCCTTTATAAGCCATTCCTGCATGAATCACAACGGTATAGCATAGCCATAGCACAGATCTCTAACACATCTAGGTAGGTTAAATTTTATTTGTATCAGCACTACTGCAGGTGTTCATACAGGTCCTGGTCTACAATGATCGATTCTTAGAACGTGCAAACCTAGCTATTGTACATACTTGTAGTGTTTGGCCAGCTTCTTCAAAATTATTAGCAAAGGTTGAGTAAAGCTTGAGAAATGGAGCAAGATAAGCAAATGCTTCGCCAAGACTTCTTTGTCTCATGGAAGAGAAGAGCTCCGTGTTTACAAGAAGGATGGCTTCGACGTTGGAGAAGATGGAGTTGATAGCGTGAGAAGGAAGAAGACCGCCCACTTTGATGGGTTTCAAGAAGAGCTAGAGAGAGAGAGAGAGAGAGAGAGAGAGAGAGAGAGAGAGAGAGAGAGATGCTAACTTACAGCAGCTTAGTCTGACCATGCCATTCTAGCAGCAGCACCTACTGTGACAATGGTGTCAAGTTGGGAAAGATAAGTATGTTCCGTGTCAAAGATTTCCTTCACAATCCTCTGTCTGTGCGACTGGATATCATTAGAGCCTGCATACCATCAATACAGAAGTTAACAACCATTATCACATCCTAAAATAAATCATGGTAACCATGGTAACAGCAATCATTATAAGAACTGAAAATAAAGCGATAATTTTCTCAATATGACACATTGCCATTGCCGGTATGACAGTTAATATTTTAACATGACCATGCATGATCTAGTCATAACACAAGTGCATGATATGCTTCCATCCTTTCTTAGTGATATCACTCTCAGACTTACGTCTGTTGCTAAGCACTGGATGCAGTCTGTCAGAGTACACAGATGTGACAGGTTCAGCTGCAGCGTGATGTGGCGGATGCAGCTGCTCTGTCACAGTGAGGCGGTGTGAGGGGTGATAGGAGTGAGGGTGGGAGTGTGAAAGGGGAGGGAGGGGAGTGGAGGTGGCCACAGGATGGAGTGCTAGAGGAGTTGCCATGGTTACTCTACAAGTCTACATAATCACCATGGAAGAGTCACTGAATTCTGCAAGCAAGCAGTAGAAACCACACTCTGTATTGAATATGTATTGATATATCCTACCAATTAAAATCGGACTACACAAGACCAGTATTGAAGATAATTAGTTTATATGCACTTCATGCCTACCTTCAAGGCTTGCCTAGATCCGAATTTTTCCACCTGCACTGTTAGATGTGAAGTCCGCCCTCTTTTGTGAGGTATACGGAGCCCGTATCTTATAGGTATACGGAAAACACGTGGCTTGCTGCGATCGACTTCGCAATTTGCGCGCTCTATTACCAAACTGCGCATGCTCTATTCAGAAATCACCACACCGCCTGAGTCAGGCAAACACATACACAAAATACTAGCTAGTCTATGTATACAGTCACATATGCACACATACAACACACAATAAAATAATAATGATAGTAAAATAGTTTCACTCTTCATTCAAAAAGTAATTGCTCAGAGCTCAGGTTTGTACTGGCCGCAGACTCGCCAGTAGACCGAGTGTTATTGGTAGACAGATCCTCACTAGGAGAAACTTCAGTCGCTGGTGGTGGTGAAGCAGGATCCACTAAAGTTTCACTCGTATCATGTCCCAATATTCTTGATAAGGGGAGTGAGTCTCGGGAGATGTCTACAACGGCACTAGTCTTTCTTCCAATTACAGAGCTGGTTCCGGATTGGGCGAGTCCAGGACCTTCGGCAAGTATGTATTCGCTTGTGGATGGTTCACGATCAAAGAGTGGATTCAATGGTCGTTGGAGAGTGTTGGGGAAGCTTAGAAGACTTACGTCAAAATTTCTCCGTCTCTCTGCGAAATTATTCTCAGTATTGTCACCAGCAATCCACTTTGCAAAGTATGAACAGCGCTTCAAGAGTGCTTCCTTCATTTTCTTCAAGAATTTGTCCATGCATTGTTGAATGGTGGTACCGTTCAGCACATACCTGTAGGTATGGTAAACCAGGATGCCTAGGACTCCTAAGCAAACAAAACCAGACCAAGCGTGGAAAATATAACTCAGATTAAGCCTAACCTCTCGACCATAGAGTATCCATAAAGTTAACATTATCAAATTAAAGACAAAGTACGTCTCGAGATTGTCCTTCCAGCGACCCCTGTACACTCCACCCACAAGAAGCTTGTACGCTAGAATCGAGATACCAATAAAAGTTATGATTATCAGCGAAGTCCTTGTGTCACCAGCAGCATTGAATTCCAAAGAGATGTACAACACAACTCGAAGCAGTAAGAGGATTCCAACCCAGTAGCGATGGCGGGGGTTATATGGAGCCTGGTACGCATCAAGAAGAGCGAGGAATTTTGGATGATGAAAGAACTTGAATGGACGTCGTTTAGGGAGATGAATGAGAAAGTGTCCGAAAATGAGGAAAAAAATGAAGACTAAACTCAAAAGAGAAATGGTGAAGAAGAGTATAGCGAGGAAAATGTGTGGACCACGCAGGTAACGTTCGTTCGGATCGAACAACCAAACTATCTCCTTCTTACCAGTACTGTAGCTAAGTGTTGCATAGGACATCAAAGAGGAGAGCTTCCTCAAAGACTTTTCAAACGTATACAAAATGAGTGTGGCCAAGGTAGCGACGGGATTCTTTGTTGAAAGAAAATTTGAGACTCGTAGGGAGTAGTGAGCAGCCAACAGAATCACAATCACAATGATAATGAGGTAAAAATCAAACAAGAATTGGAATAGGACCTTACCGTAAGGATCCATTCCATCGTAGAAACAGGATTCAATTCCAAAACTGAGACTGAGCCACGAGATGAACACAGTGAGAGTATTGGTCACTCCAAAGGGGAAGAAAACAGAACGATTTGCAACGACTATGTTTGCAAAGAAGATGGCTCCGTTCATTGTTCCAACAGCCACAGTCAGGTTGCAGATCATTATAATGGCCACAATCAGTATACCAGCTATTCCAAATGGTATGATGAGCAATAGATAGACATTTGAGCATTTCTCGCAGCGAGAACTACCAAAGACGAGACTCAAACCATCTTTGCATGATCCACAAGCTACCCCTGTGCGATTGAATGCACACTGAGCATCAGATCCATTGTCTAGATTCAAATCCAGCTGCAGTGGATCAGTCGGATCCAGAGGTAGACAGTAGTCATAAGGACAGAATTGAAGAGAAATAAACACATCTTCATCGTGATGATGCTCTTCTTCCACTTCTTCCTCTTCTTCAGGGCCGTGAATCACATCCAACCAATAGTCATCTTCTTTCACTAATACTCCAGAATCGCCTGTAGCCACGCATGTATGTACATATGGCAAATCTGGACTGCATTTACATTGGCAAGTAGACGTATTGCCCCGAGCTTGTAATCCAATATATCTGGAACAGTATTCGGAACAAGTCTCAAAATTCAACTGGATGTTTTGTTGTGAAATTCCTCCAGTGCTACAGGGACTGAGTTGAAGGCTCTCGTAATTAGGAGATATTTCAAATTCCAGATTCGTGCAACCAGTATCAGTTGTATTTTGACTGAGCTGTGTTTCAACAGGACCATCCTTTAATGGTACCAGCGAGGAGTAAATGGTAGCTGGAACAGAGTTGTTCACTTGGTCAACCGCAGCAGCAAACACTGAAAACACACCATTAATTCCAATAGTGTGTGATGGTGGCAGCTGATAGTTACAGTCTAAGATGGCATCACGACAAAGACACACACGTACTGGATCGGAGGATAATTGTTCCCTGAGTGACATATCGTTCAAGTTGCTCACCTTTTGGAAGAAATCCATCGAATGAATGTCCAATCGAACCCCTTCATCATCAGAGAGTCTTACTCTACACCTGTCTAACAGACCGCCGTATATAGCTGAACCTTTTTTGGCTGAGTTGTTCGAGAAATAAAAATACATTTCGTTTTCGTTGAGACCCTCTTGAAGGGATATCTGAAAGAAGCAGTCCGTTTCGAGCTGATGAAGTGGCTTGTTGATCTTTGCTGAATTTCTACAGGCAGCTGTCCTGATATCATCTACAAATATCCCTCCACCATGATGAGCGATATTGTCAGTGAACTTGAGCTGAGGTGGCTGTGTGTTGAGTGGCATTACTTTTTCACTTGAAGTTTTATTCTCTGAGTCAGTAATGAAGATGCTAGTGTTGTGATCAAGGTATATACCACCACCACCTTCAGCTTCATTTCTGGTGAAATGGAGTAGGCCATTTTCAAGTGTAATCATTGATCGACTGCCATACACACCTCCTCCAGAATTAGTAGCGTTATTTCTATCAAATCTGACAAATTTACTTGCAAAAAGTTTGCTCTCCATTATGTAGATTCCTCCTCCATTGGAATTGGCTCTGTTGTGTTCAAAACTAATGTTTCCATGGAAATGGATTTCACTGCCAGATGTCACCACAATGGCTCCACCCATACTAGCTCTGTTGTTCAAAAACCGAGCACTTCCAAAGAAAGAAAGCCTACTTTTGTCATTTACAGTGACGCTACCACCACCATCACCAGTTTCAGGATTGTAAGAATTATTGATAAAACTCGATTGTCCAGAGAAGTGTGCAAAGCTACTTGAATCGAGAAAAAATGAGCCGATATTGTCTCTCATTTCAAAATCTCCAGTAAAGTCTATCATGCTATCTTCAGTGTACACGATGCCTTTATCCGTGACTCTGTTTTCAGACAAGCTAGTAAAACTACCAGCAACACTAGAGAGAGCAAATTTAGGTCCACGAAGATAGAGGGCTGATCCATCTTCAGCTTGGTTTCTTGAGAAGGAGTTATTGCCAGAAAAAGTTACGAGGCTCCTTAAGATTCTCACTGCTCCACCTTCTGCGTCTGCCGTATTGTTATTAAACTCGTTGCCTGCAAACGTGAGAGACGTAATATCTCGTAACATAAAAGCACCGCCATCGTCCTCAGCCAAGTTGTTGCTGAAGACATTCCCATTTGCAAACTCTATTAGATCACCGTCATCTGCAAATAATGCTCCACCGTCATCTCCAGCTGTGTTCAAATTGAAGACGTTGCTGTCATTTACCGTAATGTTGCCGTATTGGTCATAAATAGCTCCACCATCATTGTTTGCAAAGTTGGAGCTGAATTCATTGTGAGCTGTGATCAGAACATCACTATATTGCATCCATAATGCACCACCATCCGTTGTTGCTCTACAACCTTGAAATAAGTTTTCATTTCTTATAAATAGATGGCTGTCTCTCACCCAGAGTGCACCACCATTACTTTGTGCTGTGTTGTTGACAAAACTGACATTGTCTTGAATCGTAATGTCACCAAATTGTGTCCACAATGCACCACCATCAATCATGGCCACGTTATCAACAAAGCGGTTGCTGTCACTGATATTGGCTACACTCGAAGCTGTGTACATAGCACCTCCATTTCTGCGAGCAACATTTGCCTGGAAAACATTTGAATTTGTGATTGTTATTTGTTTGCCATTATCAAAGATTGCCGCTCCACTAGCATTGGTTATACTGTTGAAAAAAAGATTCGAATCAATCACTTCAAGGATACCTGTGCTAAACAAAGTTCCGCCATCACCTTGAGCTGTATTGTTGCTAAAAGAATTTGAGTTTCTTATGATGAGGATATCACGGCTCTTAATAGCACCACCACTGGTACCTGCAGAGTTGAGGATGAAGCTATTGTTGTTTTCTATTATCACAGTGCCGTGGTGGCTGAACACAGCACCACCATCTTCACGGGCCTTGTTATTGCTAAAAGAGCTGCCATTAGCAATCACAAGATGACCATCAGTGTATATCGCACCACCGTTCCCAGAAGCAGTGTTATTGTCAAATGTACTGGCCTCAATTTCAACGTTGCTACCAATGGCGTGAATTGCTCCTCCTGTTGACTCCTCATCAGTGATTCCTATGATGCTATCAATGCCAACATTTGAGGCCACATTGCTGTTGAACTCACAGTTTTTGATTGACATGTTGCTGCTCGCTATGTACATGGCCCCTCCTACTCTAGCAGCATTACTACTAAACTGACTGTCCTCAATAGAAATATCACTGTTAATGGCAGTCAAAGCTCCACCAATGTGATCTAGCAGGATATTAAACTCGACACATCCTGAACTCAATGCTTGTATGAACAAGAGTAGCCTTTCTTCATTCGAAGTGTCCTTGATGTTTGAACGAAATGTGCAATTGTTGATCCTAGCTTCTCCAACAGCTTCTAGATCTAGTGAAGTTTCTTTCGCATCTTGCCCATCAAACAGCGTATCCTCGAGTAATACCTGATCAACAAACATTGCTCTAGTTTCACAACCGTTAAAAGATAAACCACGTACTTGAAGTTGACCAGTATTCCTGTAGGCAATATAGCTAGTTGCATTGCTACATGTTATAGTTGCTGTTCCATTTGAAGAATCAGTGGAAGGAGCTAGTACTAATGTTGCAATGTTTTCAAACATGAGTGGCTCAGAGAGATTGTGATTGCCCTGAAGGAAGGACAGTGTTAGAGAGTCTTGAAACGAAATGAGCGATTGGTTACGTGCAACTTCAGAAAGGGTCAAACATTGTTCGTTAGGTGGGCAATCCACCAACTGGGAATCGAGTTCTGTCCTTATATAGACTGTCATTGATGATGCAAATGGCATCAGTTGTGAGGTGAGTAGCATCAGCGAAACAATTGGCCATGCCATATTTGCCTGTCAGGCTGTTTACAACAAACAACATAATACATATGAGTATTATGACAAGAGTGTCTATATACAGTGCTGCATGCATGCATATATACTCTATGACATGGAGTGTGCATGCACACTGGACAATGACAATTGATTTGAAATGAGTGCAATTAGTGATGGTTTATGCCATATATGCATACATTGCAGCAGGGCATGGTGGCTTGGCTGATTCAGGGCTGGAACTTAAAAGTAAAAATTCTCAGAGAACAATGAAATATTTTGTTCATTATAGTCTGAATGCACGACAAATCTTTCCAAAGTGCTCTGGTATAGCTACTCAGAGTTAGTTCTTTATGACAGTCCCATATAATCTGAACTGTCTTCCAAGTTTCTGGAACTGATTAGCCCACCATGTGCTTGCAAGTGAATCAGTCCCAGCTTGGAATTCACTGGCCTGGGCCACATTCACCTTACTATGACCATAGATAACTTGATGCTATCGGACATGACCAGTCTCTTTTAAAGCTGAATGATTATGCTATAGTATAAATATTATGCATGGTTTCATATCACTGAATTAACTCACTTTAGCCACTAGCTTGACCAAATTCACCCCACTGTGACAGTCAGTAATAAAGTATAACTGGTCTTTTTACTACTGGTCCCCAGGCAGTAGCTACTGAGTCTGCTGGATGAAACAACTTTGAATTGCTTTCTTGATTAGAGAACAAGTAAAGCTGCTCAGCCTGATACTGTTTCTGCTCAGTATTTAAGTTCGCGCAATCTTCTGCACATGCGCGAGCGCTCAGTCGGTGACGAGAGAATACGGTGGGAGAATACGGTAAACACGTGTTGGACGTCCTATATTTGACGTTCAAATGTCTACATATCGTCAATGTTATACCGTAGTATTTTTCTCCCTGCCTCATGGTAATACTGTGTTAGGGTCTTCCACTGGAGAGCAAGATCACACAGAAGACTTGAGACTTGATTCATGATTCCGCTGAGACAGTACCTGATGGTCAGTCGAATTTGTCACTAGCTGGAAAATTCACCCCAGTATTGAAGCCAGTTGGCTATGTATAGTTATATACACTTCATGCCTACCTTGGCAGTTGCCTGGATCCCTTGGTCGATTTTTTCCACCTGCACTGTTAGATGTGAAGTACTGTCCACCCCGCTCTTTTGTAAAGTATACGGAGCCGGTATCTATAGGTATACGGAAAACATGTGGCTTCGACTTTGCAATTTGCGCGCTCGATTGCTAAACTGCGCATGCTCTTTTCAGAAACTACTAACGTGAAAATGAAACACACTGAATCTCAGGAGCACACATACACAAAACACAAGTTTGTCTATGTATACAGTCATATATGCACATATACAACACACAATAAAATAATAATAATATAGATAGTAAAATAGTTTCACTCTTCATTCAAAAAGTACTGGCTCAGAGCTCAGGTTTGTACTGGCTGCAGACTCGCCAGTAGACCGAGTGTTATTGGTAGACAGATCCTCACTAGGAGAAACTTCAGTCGCTGGTGGTGGTGAAGTAGGATCCACTAAAGTTTCACTCGTATCGTGTCCCAGCATTCTTGAGAAGGGGAGTGAGTCTCGGGAGATGTCTACAACGGCACTGGTCGTTCTTCCAACAACAGTGCCGGTTCCGGTTTGAATGAGTCCGGGACCTTCAGCAAGTCTGTATTCGCTTGTGGATGGTTCGCGATCAAAAAGTGGATTCAACGGTCGTTGGAGAGTGTTGGGAAAGCTTAGAAGACTCACATCATAATTTCTCCGCCGCTCTGTGAACTTATTCTCAGTGTCGTCACCTGCAATCCACTCTGCAAAGCATGGACACTGTTTCAAGAACGCTTTTTTCTTATTCTTCAAGAACTTGTCTATGCGTTGTTGAACGGTGGTACCGTTCAGAACATACCTATAGGTATGGTAAACCAGGATGCCTAAGACTCCTAGGCAAACAAAACTAGACCATGCGTGGAAATTGGAGCTCTGTTGAAGCCCAACCTCTCGTCCGTAGAGTGTGAGTGAAGATAACATTATCAAATTAAAGACAAAGTACGTCTCGAGATTGTCCTTCCAGCGACCCCTGTACACTCCACCCACAAGAAACTTGAATGTTTGAATTGAGACACCAATAAAAAGAATGATTATCAGTGAAGTCCTTGTGTCACCAGCAGCATTGAATTCCAATGACGCATAGAGCACACATCGAAGTAGTAAGAGGATTCCAACCCAGTAGCGATGGTGGGGTTTATAAGGAGCCTGGTACGCATCAAGAAGAGCAAGGAATTTTGGATGATGAAAGAACTTGAACGGACGTCGTTCAGGGAGATGAATGAGAAAGTGTCCGAAAATGAGGAAAAAAATGAAGACTAAACCAAAAAGAGAAATGATGACGAAAAGTATAGAGAGGAAAATGTGTAGACCGTGTAGAAAACGTTCATTAGGATCAAACAACCAAACTATCTCCTCGTTACCATTGCTGTAGCGAAGCAGTGCATATGCCATTAAAGAAAAGAGTTTTCTTGAAGACTTTTCAAACGTATACAAAATGAGTGTTGCCAAGGTAGCTACGGGATTCTTTGTTGAAAGAAAATTTGAGAAAGCATGAAGCTTTGAGTAACACTACTTTTTGATTGAATTTACTGGATTGTAGGCATAGAATCGCAGCCCAAAGTGTCTGAGAGCTGGAAACAGTTCTCCCTCCACCATCCTGGTGATGGCGTTGTACATTCCCTGATAGACTGTTGGTAGGACCCACCCATTACGTTTACAGATGTGGTAGATATCAGCAACCTCCCAGGATGCAAAATTGGAGAGTCCAAACTCTTTGAACTTTCCCTCTGCCAGTAAAAGAGAGAGAGCTCCATTAGCAACAGTTAGCTATACCAGTCAGTCCACATACCCTCATAGAGTTGCTGTACAGCTGCCAGAGTCTCCTCAAAGGGGGTGTCGTGATCAGGAGCATGAAGAAAGAAGATACTGACAGAAGATGTCTGGAGATTGGCTAGTGAAGTGGCTGCCTGTTCCAACACACTCTCACGCTTCAAAGCTAACAATAAAGCAAGAGAACTGTCTTTGAGTACAGCTACTAAACAGTCACTAGCTAAACAGACTTTCCTTTTCTCTATGAAGTGCCTAGTCTAGATCTAGCTTGCTAGACTATACCATTGCACATGTAGCTGGTAAACACTTACTTTTTCCTTCCCATGGATTGATTTTTGTATGAACCACCTGCAAAATGCAGTTAATCATAATGCAGTGCTATCTTAGCTATCACATATGAACCTGGGAAATTCAAACTAATACACACAACCTATGCTAATTTGCAGGCTCTCCTGCCAATGGAAATATCTCCAGTTGACAACGAAACTTCTTAATTTTTCCTCATTGGCAAGCAATTTTCTCGTGGTCGGGCAGGGAGCCTGAGTTTTGGATCTATATAAGCTACTACACTATAGGCTGCAGTAGTAGCACAGCCCGTGACACACTCACCACTGAAGATGCTGCGGGACTGGAATTGAGAAAGTTTCCGATAATCTTTTCAGATTTGCCTCCTGCATATCTAAAAAGCAAAGAGAGGGGGAGGGAAGGTATAATATAGACACGAATGCAATGTACTACTGATCATAGATCATGTTCAACCTACGCCAATGCAGAGTCCACCTCAGTGTAGCCACGGTTGAGGAACGCACTGAGGATATCATGGCACTGTGAAATTATTATGATAGAAAAGAAAGATGACAGGTTTTGTTGTTTTTTTTACTTTCCCCAAAAAATTTGTAGAAATTTGCGAGAGAGTTTGGCTAGCAAGACTCATTTTCTTTTCAAGGATCTTAAAGATGGCTGAATTTATAAATTAGTAATCACAATGAAGGATTGAAATAGTATAGGCCCATACGTGGATCACTTACTGGTTTATCTTCAGTCAGCTTGCGCTGAGCAAACTCTCCTCCACCTAAAATCACCCTCAGCCTGGAAGACATGATGTATCACTGAGTCAGTCCACAGTCTTACCAGTTCCTGGAAAGAGTCGTCAATGAAAGAAACCAAATTAAAACGTGACGTGCGCGTGATCGTTCGAGATTTGAGCATGCGCAATAAACAGCTTGAACAGACAAACAATAACAACAACAACAAACACTTATTTACATGACAGGTAAATGCTATGGAATCTTTATGATAAATGGCAAATGGACACTTCATGTGGCCTGCTTTCATCATTTTCTAATTGTCCACATGTATTCCATTTGGTAGAGATACACGGAAGCTGTTCCATTAAATTTTGGTAGTGAAATGCCAGGAGTTGTTCCATTAGGTAGGGACATTGTGGGAGCTGTCCAACTTGGTTCGATTGGCTTCATCCCTGAGTCATCTTCAAGAATGGATACAGTCGGAGGGGACAGCAAAGAAATTAGATTGGATGCTTTCTGGGATTGGGTGAATTTCAACGGAGGATACGTTTACCTTGTTGCTAGGCTCAACAAAGTATGCGGTACAGTATATACAAAGACCGAGTCCGGACTCAGTACGAAGACAGGTCTTCTTGTTTCCTTATGTTCTACAATGCTTTTAACATCTGGTATACTATTATTGGTATTGCAAATACTTTTTAATGGAAATGTCCAAAGCAATATATGGCCTCTTCATGCAGATGCATACAGAGCTCCTCCTGGTCCAGCTGGCTACCTCCAACTTTAGCATGGCCTATAATGTCATCTGTTTTGTTTGTATACTGTCATTGCCATAGCGTTTGGCTCCATCTTCAACCTAACTATGCGGACTTTGACCCCTGACACAGGGAAAGTAATGGTCTACAAGCAAGGCTCTTGGAGCATTTTAAACGATCGAGGATAAAAGAAAAATGAAAAGACTACTGACAAAGGGGTTACTGTAGAAAAGCAGACTAATGAAGGGGAGGGGCTTGGACAGAGTGAAACTGAAACTCAATTAACATAGTTTTGTGTATAATATTATTACAACAATCAATAAATATTTGGAAAACTATACCTGAATTTAATTTTGAGCCCAAACTCAACATAAATAGATAGTACAGTTCTATAGCTGCATGCACTAGCGATAGTAAGTGACAGCATTGGCTTTATCAAGGTCCCATGCCTTGTCGAATGCTTCAACCACACCTACCAATGAACAATAATGCATACAAATTGATATGCAGTACAGTCATTGCTGATTGACTTGTATATTCTCTGCAGTCTACATCAGGCTCAGATTTGATATGACATTGTTTAGCAATACCTAATCACAACTTAACAGTAACTTCATCTTACGTTGGTCCAGGGGTCCTTCTTCACAGCCATCCATGTTGCTGACTATCTGTTCCATGCTACTTCCACCAATGACAATACCATCTTGAAAATGAAAAGTAGCAAATATTATAATATTATGATCAGAAAATAACTAATTGCTATATATATTTGTTCCTAGGCTCTATATACTCTTTCAAACAAGTCCGAGGCTACAATTATTATTATAAAATTGTTAAGCATAAATTTTTGATTCAAAATCTCTTACCATGGCATTCTGGTCTCATCTTGGAGTGATGGTTAAGCCATCTATAAGAAGCACTGACCATGCTCACTGTACTATTTCCATATGCCTCATTCAGTGCCTGCTTCACTAGATCAACACCTTTTAGTATTGACTCACGGTAATATCGATTTCTGTACCTTATAATTAGAGATAGCAGGAAACAGCTATAGATTCACATGTATCCATAACAATGTCTTTAACAAAAGTCTAATAATTACTGTACAATAAGTTATTAAAGATATTCTTACACTTTTGACCAGTTAGGATTGAAAAAGAATCGGCCAGTTTTTTTCTCCCCCTCAGGCTCTACCAGATCAGCATATGTGTACTTGCCAGTCAGCATACCACAAGCCAACTAGAAAGAGAGAGAGAGAGAGAGAGAGAGAGAGAGAGAGAGAGAGAGAGAGAGAGAGAGAGAGAGAGAGAGAAAGCATGAAGCTTTGAGTAACACTGCTATAACCATTTGTAATTGAATTTACTGGATTGTAGGCATAGAATCGCAGCCCAAAGTGTCTGAGAGCTGGAAACAGTTCTCCCTCCGCCATCCTGGTGATGGCATTGTACATTCCCTGGTAGACTGTTGGCAGGACCCACCCATTACGTTTACAGATGTGGTAGATATCAGCAACCTCCCAAGATGCAAAATTTGAGAGTCCAAACTCTTTGAACTTTCCCTCTGCCAGTAAAAGAGAGAGAGCTCCATTAGCAACAGCTAGCTATACCAGTCAGTCCACATACCCTCATAGAGTTGCTGTACAGCTGCCAGAGTCTCCTCAAAGGGAGTGTCGTGATCAGGAGCATGAAGAAAGAAGATATTCACACAAGATGTCTGAAGATTGGCTAGTGAAGTGGCCGCCTGTTCCAACACACTCTCACGCTCCAAAGCTAAAAACAGTACGTAAAGCGAAAGATAATTATCCTTGAGTCATAGTACAGCTATGGAACAACCTTTATATTCGCTAGTGAGCTAAACTGACCCTTCTTACTCTGTACTTGCCGGGAAAAAGTGCCTTGTCTAGCTTGCTAGATTACCGTACCATTGGCAAGTTGCACTTACTGCTGGTGCATATATACTTACTTTTTCCTTCCCATGGATTGACTTTTGTATGAACCACCTGTAAAATGAAGTTAATCACATTATCTATGAACATAGCTAATGCAGTGCTATCTTAGCCATCACTTATAAACCTGTGCACACTACCTATGCTAATTTGCAGGCTCTCCTGCCTATGGAAATATCGCCAGTTGACAACGAAATTCCTTACTTTTTTCCTCATTAGCAAGCAATTTTCTCGTGGTTAGGCCCAGATAAATTATGTTATTTTTTCTCTATTTTTTTCCCTCTTGTTCCTGAAAGAACACCTATTTTGCTTTCCCGAACTCTATCTATTTTGCTTCAATTATGCTAATACAATTCTATGAACAATGAGTTTCCTGATGAAAAGGAAATTGATTAAACAACAATATAGTAGTACTAGGCCAAATAGACAAAACTATACTCACGGCATTGATTGCTCTTGTACTGTATATAGTACAAATTAAGGACATAACAACCATTAGTTTTGCACTCTTGCTGGTACCTGAAAGCAAAACACAACAACTATACAAAACCCAAACAAACAAGAAACAGCTAGTCTAGCTACCAATGTTGTTTTAGTTAACTACCTATAACTAAAACTAAAACCCTTATTAGTTTGAGGTATTTTGATAACTAAAACTAAACTAAATCTCTGGTCATTAGTCTTCACTTGAAAAACTGATCGAGCCTTGAACTACCAATAATTATTTGACACACATCATCTAAACCACATGTTTCAAGCTACATGAAGGTGTGTTTAAAAAGGGGCTCACAACAAGTGTCAACAACTAACTAAAGCATAATATATCAGTCTACAGCAATAATAACTAAAGCTAAACTAATACTAAAATGGGCCACCAGGATAAAACTAAAACTAAACTAAATTAGTTAACATCATAAAAACTAAATGAAACTAATAAAGATTGAAAGTATCAAACTAAAACAACAATGCTAGCTACCATAGTGTGTACAGAAGCATTTATAGGCAGTTCAACTTTGTCCTCCAGCCTACCTTAGTCAATTTGCTCAACTTGATGCATGATGAACACAATGCCACTCAGTACAGATGCTACTAAGAATAATGATCTTTTTATCTGTATAAGATGCTAGATAATGCGTATTTTTCCAGAAAAGTGCTCATTGCTTTCAGCTACCTATTCAGTTGCTCAAAAAAAATGCTATCAAAATTTATCTGGGCCTACTCGTGGTTGGGCAGGGAGCCTGAGTTCTGGATCTATAAACTACTACACTATAATTATAGGCTGTAGTAGTAGCACAGCCCATGAGTTGACACACTCACCACTGAAGATGCTTGGGGACTGGAATTGAGAAAATTTCCGATTATCTTTTCAGATTTGCCTCCGGCATACCTAAAAAGCAAAGAGAGAAAGAGAGAGGGGGTATAATAAGGCACTATAAACACGAATGCAATGTACTACTGATCATGGATCATGTTCAACTTATATTACATCAATGCAGTGTCCACCTCAGTGTAGCCACGGTTGAGGAACGCACTGATGATATCATGGCACTGTGAAATTATTGATAGAAAGAATGATGACAGATTTTCTTTGACTTTGCCCAAAGTTTTTCAGAAATTTGCAAGAGAGTCTGACTAGCAAGACTCATTTCTTTTCGAGGATCTCTATGCGTGGATCACTTACTGGTTTATCTTCAGTCAGCTTGCGCTGAGCAAACTCTCCTCCACCTAAAATCAACCTCAGCTTGGCCTTCGAAGACATGATGTTTGGGGGATTCACGCCCATTCACTCCAATCTAATTTTCGCGGACAGCGCGGGTTTCAGCCGCCACAAAAATTTGCGCGGTTAAGGCAACTTTGACCCCTACCAATATTCATAACCAATTACTGAATTAGCGTATCCATGGTAATCATGCATTATGAATATCTTTTACCACACCATGCATGCTAGAGAATACAGTCACAGCTTCACTGAATATAAAAGTCATTTTTGACAGTGTTCAAACTGATCTGCCCTGAATACGGAATAGCTGCGGCAGTGCCAGTGCTCTAGCCACAGCTATTATGAAAATTTTTACTATAAGCTTAGCCATTTTCTATGGTGTTATACCAGTTCCTGGGAAAAGGTCGTCAATAAAAGAAAACAAATTAAAATCATACGTACGTGCGCGTGACCGTTCAAGATTTGAGCATGCGCAAATGTTTCAAAAAATCGGGATATTCATGACAATCATGATTGTCTTACATAAACAAGTAACCACAAACTTGATAAATATGATGATGAGACAATAAACAGCTTGAACAGACAAACAAACAAAACAAAACACAAACAACAAACACTTATTTACATGACAGGTATTGCATCGACGTCTGACTCTATGGAATCTTTATGATAAATGGCAAATGGACACTTCAAGTGGCCTGCTTTCATCATAGCAAGTGCCTTGCTGTTGTTTGTGATTGAATCATCCACATGTATTCCATTTGGTAAAGATACACCGGAAGCTGTTCCATTAGGTAGTGAAATGCCAGGAGCTGTTCCATTAGGTAGTGAAATGCCAGGAGCTGTTCCATTAGGTAGGGAAATACCAGGAGCTGTTCCATTAGGTAAGGAAACGCCAGGGGCTGTTCCATTAGGTAGGGACACTATGGGAACTGACCAACTTGGTTCGATTGGCTTCATTCCCGAATCATCTTCAAGAATGGACACAGTCGGAGGGGACAGCGAAGATTGGATGCTTTCTGGGATCGGGTGAATTTCAGCGGGGGATACGTTTACCTTGTTGCTAGGCTCAACAAAGTATGTGGTACGAAGACCGAGTCCTTTCACATAAATCTTGCCACGATTTTCGAAATTGTACCACAACGAAGAGCTCTTGTCCTTAGTGTTGAGATGACTGGGTGTGTGCGTGTAAATAGTGTGGAGGAGTGAAAGGCAGAGTGAGTAAACCTTGCATTACTACTAATGAGCGTGTCCTTTTTCCGCATACCTGTGAGTAGCTTCACTAATATGGATCTTTCCTACTCTTCCTGTAGAGTTCATTCTGCTAGCAGTGTTGACTGTATCTCCAAAGAGACAATATCGAGGTAGTGTCCTTCCAATCACTCCTGCTACGACCGGACCAGAGTGAATGCCAATAACCAGCTGTATATTGTTTGTAAAGATGGTCAACGGTCAAAATTACATCATTATGATGTCATTGTTTTGTGGGAAGTCAAAGCTAAGAATACATCACTATGATGTCAGTTTTTTATGGGAAGTCAAAGCTCAAAGATTACATCATTATGACTGTGTTATTGTTTTACGGGAAGACAAAGCTCCATCATTATGATGTCACACATGTACCTCTAAGACGTCTTTGTCGTCGGTTTCGTTGATCTCTTCCACAACTTCTCTCATATTGAAGGCCATGTTGGTAACAGCCTGAGCATGCTCAGTAGCGGTGTCAGGTAACCCGGCAACCATCATGTATGAGTCTCCAGTAGTTTCAACCTGAAAGGAAAACAATGGAATGTATAAAAATAAACATACCTACAAACAATAGTAAGTATACCATCACAGGTATGGTAATAGCATAATTTATCTACAAGCTTTGGTATTCAAACACTATGTTCAACACTCAAGTTTAGATCTTGACATGCTATAGAATGAAAGAGAAAACCTCTTTCTTCTCCTAACCTTGTAAATGTGGTGTTTCTCGACCAAGCCATCAAAGCTCTTGAAGAGAGTGTTGAGGAGTGTCACAACAGCAAGAGGACTTCTACTCATGCAGATCTGTTGGAAGTTGGTCAGCCCAGTGAAGGAAATGGAGACCTGAGTGAACTCCCGAGGCGTTGTGCTACCACTCTTCTGGAGCTCACACGCCACCTGCGATGGCAACATCATGTGAAGAAGCTCGTCAGTTCTTGCCTTCTCTCTCTGAAGGTGCTGTTTCTCTTGATCGAGGACGTGTTTGGCTTTCTCTAGTTCGCCCGAAAGATTCGCTCTAGCGCTGAGATACTTATTGGTCTGAAGGAGCTCACAAAGAGCGTCGTCCTCTGCAATGTCCTCCTGACTCAATCCCATAGACTCTAGCTCCTCGAAACTATTTGCAGCAGGCGTAGCGAGGAAAATTATGGGAGATGTGTTCAACTTTGAAACTGGAATCATCTGTCCACGAAATCTGAGTGGATTTTTTCGCTTTTCTGAAGGTACCAAGACGGAGCTCTTTATTGAGAGGATGAAGAGTCCTCCAGATTGCGATCGGATGTTCCTGTATGACATTTGCACGACTGGCAACTCGATTGTGAAGTAAACATCAAGCCTGTGTTCGCTAAATTTTCTCGCAACGAGCTTTGACATGTTTCTTCCCAAGGACTTGATGAAAAGATTGTTGTCAAAGAGAATGTGAAATGGACAGATCATGCTAAACAGCGAGGGTGTGACTGGCCAGCTCGTGTCCTTGTCCACGCTCGTCTCCTCACTTTGAGCGACCATATGATTAGGAAGAGCCGCCACGTGGAAGGCAGGAGGGAGGTTGGTGATCGTGTTCCTTCGTTGCATTAGTCGCTTTCTTGGATCTTTCTTGACGCTTCCTGATCGAGGCTTGGGACTTCCTGGAGGACCACTCGACTCAATGATTCGTGTCTTACCCAATAGGCCTACATACGAAATAGAGCGGCACACATAATCATGACTATTGGATATAGCTGGAAATAATATGAATTCATTAAATTACAGTTTTACCCAAAATTACTATGTGGAACACAATGCACATAATCATGAGTATTTGGTAGCTGGAAAGAAGTTTTTGACATGCAGTCACAGGGCCGGGGGAAGGTAGATAATATTGGTAAGGCCAGAGCTGCCAAGTGGTTCAGCTAGGGGGGTCTGGGAGCATGCCCCCCAGAAAAGTTTGGAATTTTGGTTGCCTTAAGGTGAATTGAGGTGAAAGTCTGGTGCATTGTGATTGGTTATCATTACCACAAATACTGCTTTTCACAGTGGTGAGACTGGATTTTTCCTAAAAGCTGCATCCTTGATAAATCAAAAGATTACAAAGCTCCAATTATTGGTCAGGCCATGGCCTGACTGGCCTATGCACTTCCCCCAGGCCTGAGTCAAACGTCTAATAGTCAATAACTCTCAGTATTTCACTTTTTTGAGTATTTTATTTGCAATGACCTGTGCACTAAATTGGCACACATAGTTCATTCATAAATAATTATTACATATTTGTTATGTTAGGTGAAAATAACCAACTTATGTCGTCAGTGGATTTGATGTGATATTGAATTTGTTGACACTTAATAAACAGTGTTATTTGAGCTGGTTAATTAAAAGTAATGTCATAGAGGTTAATTTACTATGATGACATTGCAATAAGTGACCTTACTGGTTGCTAACGACATTCCAGTTAGCACTAATGTTTAATAACATTGGTCACGCCCACTCAAACCAACAGTCAACTAAAAACAGACAAACAACAACAAATAATGGATAAACAATTGCTGGGTGTGCCCCCATATAATTGGCAATAATAATTTCAACACATAGCTGTGTACATAGTAATAATTATTATATGCCATAATTCAATTTACGATAGTGCCATTCAAAACAGCTCATCACAACATGCTCATTCTTTTATGGCTCAATAATTACAATAGAATGTACAGTTGTTTACGATTAGCTATAGAGAGACATATTGATGGGTGTTTATTCTAGAGCTCTTATTGTTAGAGCACATACATCATGTGGCTCAGTTATAAATGGACAAGGGAGTGTCTAATTAACAGAAATAACAATCAATAGGCCCGTTAATAAGTATGTAATATCGAAATCAAGGAGGAATTAGAAACATTTGGTAGTTTATGATTTAATAATCTCACGTCTCATTAAACAACACATCAGAATGCACTCACATTCTCACCCCTACCATGAAATAGCTCTATAGAAAAATCATCCTAAATATTTACTCAATCGAGAAGAGTATTCAAACCAGGCCATTTATACTTATCATACGCTGCACAGCTCTAACATTTTGTGCCAGAATAATTTTCTTTTACTCCTGGATACACCATAGAAGCTGCAAATTGGTGCTATTTAGAAATCAGAAAATGGCAAAAATTAGCGCCATGCATGCAGAAATGAAGCTTTAAAGACAAAAGACACAATTAAGTTTTTCACACATTTAACACGTACATTAAGTGCCACAAACTAAACTTTAAGCTTTGTTTAGCGTTCTACCTAAACAGTACTAGTATACTCCCAATTATAACTCCTTTGATGCATGATGCAGTGCTAATCGATCAAAGAATAAACTTACGTGCTACTGCACCTTCATCACAGGTTCCCTTCAAACAGATTATAAGCTCGTAATGGTTGTCCAAGATGACCCCTCTCCTCTGTTCGTAACCAAGGAGCTCTATCTCCGTATCCAAATGGTACATGTACCTGGCAACGGCACCAAGGATGCCTTTAACGTAGTGTATCAGACCTTCACGACAGCTGTGATATCGGATCTGTGGTTATTCAGGAAGAGAAGGGTTATAATTTTCCGAAAAAGCCACAGCTAAACGAAATTATAAGCCAACTTATAAACTTAATAGAAATTTATGAATAAATTTTGCCTGGTAAAAATCTTGGTAACATCATTGAAAATGGGGTGGGGCCTAGCAATACTTGAAACATAATTGCGAAAACTTTGTACCACCTTACTGTGCATGAAAATTTTACTCCTCAAAAAAATTTCTAGCAATAGATGATATCATAAACAGTATCTTGAACAAGTGATGGAAACTAAGATCTAGTTGTGTTGCTGTGTACCTTCAAACTGAAGCCAACTGCCTCACAGGTAAAGGAGGGAGCCACCATCTTGTTGTAAGTTCCTGAGAGATGGTTGTGGAGGGCATCTAGGTTCCCCACCAGCTCACACATGCTGTCCCCAAGTACCTCGAGGAGAGTATCGTGAGTCGACTTGCGCCAGTAAACGTTGAAGGTGTGCTCGCCAAACTTCTCCAGAAACTCTTCGATTGGAACCTCTGTAGTTGTGTGGGGTTTATTTCATGTGAGTGGAGTGAATGTATATAGTGATATTGAAACTCAATCAAAATGGAGTAGGCTAAAATTGCACATGATTATAGGAAAATTATAGGAGAATGAAAAAAAAATAATAGTAATCTTTTGAAATTCAAAAAGTGACAGAATGGCTAAATTACGATCAATTAAGAAACAAGCACACAAATATTGGCAGGCACCATCATAATATAATAACGATGTAAGCTTTGATCCGTAGATGAGTGAAAATAGAATAAAGTAGAGATTTTTATAGAAAACATTTAACAAAACTGCAGAGCCTTGCAATAATGCAATAAGTGGCTGTTTATTGTTTACTCCTTAAGTGTAAATTACTTGCCTAGTAATTTGGCAGCTGTGTGTGCCAGTAGGAAGAACAGGTCGTCATTGTACGTCTCATATGTGAAGAAAGTTCCCGACTTCATGCCACATTTTTTCCTGATTGTGTGCGTGTGTGTGTGTGAGAGTGTGTGTGTGTGTGTGTGCATGTGTGCGTATGTGTGTGTGTGTGTGTGTGTGTGTGTGTGCATGTGCATGTGCGTGTGCGTGTGTGTGTATCTTTATGACAGTACGAACAATAATTATAACCATTATACACAAGACTCATGCCAAGACGTATGGATCATCTACACAAGGGTTAAAGAATTTGTGTTCAACTCTCAATCGTATACAATGGAAATTTGTAGACCGGCATTATACTATGTCCAATAACATTTGAATACATTAATGCTTCTTTTATCTTTGAGAAATTTCGACTTTGAGGTCAATAGCAATGACTGATGTGTGTCAGTGTGTGTGTGTGTGTCAGTGTGTATGTGTGTGTCAGTGTGTGTGTGTGTGTGTGTGTGTGTGTGTGTGTGTGTGTGCCTACGTGCGTGCATGTGTGTGTGTGTGTTACATTTCAGCTCATCTTACTCACCAAACTTTGTCCCAAGTATCCTCATCCTGAGTCTGTTGTATAAATGACGCCAGACCTAGCAACATGTGACCATACTGTGTATGTATGTATGTATTTATGTGGGAGTGTGACGGACACTAAATATGACATTACAAGAAACTGACAATTTACTAGCTGACATAACTATATTTATATTATGTCATCTCAATTTCTGCACTGAACCTAACAACACACACCATCTTATCTCAAGGTCAGTGATAGATCTAGGGAGGGGGGTTGGAGATTTATGTCTCTTTGGTTAGACCATTCTTCTCCATATAACATGAGATCCATATAATTCATTTTGCTGTGCTGCTCAAGATAATTTTATATCCTGATCAATAACACACAGCAAACTTGTCAACCAAGCTACTTATGTTGAGTCTTGCAGATGCCGACAGTTATTTTTCCTAGTCATTTCTAACTTGTCAACCAAGCTACCTAGGTAAAATTGTGCAGATGCTGACAGTTGTTTTTCCTTGTCATTTTTGGAGCATTTGCAAACAATTTCTGCATATTTAAGCTAGGCGCCATTTGGTATTCTGCTAACCAATACTATGAGATGCTTTAGTTACAGGAAAGAATTTTTCAAGTCTTAGATCATTTCATCCTTAAACGCTATACCCCTTTAATGATCAATAGTAATTACTTAGCATATTATGTGGTCAGGGTGTTATGTGTTGAAGCTTGCTACTCAAGAATGTGAGTGATTATTTTTGACACAAGAGAGTAATGAAACACCAACTTTCCAGAAAGATCCACACCAATTGACAAGTGTAGCCATTAAAGGAAAACTCTGTGTGTGTGTGTGTGTGTGTGTGACTGTGCTTGTGATCTGAGTGTTAATGGGTTGTTGGTTTGGTGGAAAGAGGATGAGAGAAAAAAGGTGTTTGTATCATCCACAGTGTGTGTGTGTGTGTGTGTGTGTGTGTGTGTGTGTGTGTGTGTGTGTGTGTGTGTGTGTGTGTGTGTGTGTGTGTGTTTAAGTGTTTCCATTTGAGGCTAACACTGTCAATTGACATTGCCACGACAACTTTGAATTGGGCGCCTTCCAAGAGACAAATGGCTTGTAAAAACAAACAAAACAGATTTTTAACAGAGTTTTTAAATGACATAGTATCTCATATATTGCCATGGAAACTAAATCGTATATACAAGGCAGAGACCACTGCCCAACATGTTAATCAAACAAAAGAAAGATGTCTGGAATTTTCAAAAATTGTCTGAGTTTACTTTCTTAAACTGCAGGAACATATAATCGAATTTGTTCACTGTTTTTTACATGTTTGCGGAGGTATGCCTGAATTAATAGGCTGCATGCACCACAAACGTGAATATCATTACAATCACCTGACCATATATTATAATGGGAGAATGGAACATTAAAATTAATATACAAGTGCGTGTTTGTTTGTATGTTTATGTATGTGTGGGGGAGTTGACATAACACCATTCTATGATTCCTGTTACTAGCTCACGCTAAGATATGTAATTACACTATTCATGACATGGAGTAATAGGAAACACTCCTGGATCAATGACCTTGATCCAGGTGTGTAGTATATGATTATGTAAGGAGAAACTGTGTGTAAAGAATTTGTAATTCTAGGAGTTCATGAAAGGGTTCAGTAACTAAGTAATTATGTTACATAATTATAGGGGGAGTAAGGAATTTGGAAAGCTAAGCAAATTCATTAGAACATTGAGGAATAAACTGTGAACTTCTGGTAAATAATGCTTTCCAAATTTTTTATTTTTTCAAGTCTGTCCTTGCAGGAACTTCCCAGTGATTCTTCTTTAACAATTCTATTGCCATGACTACCATAGTATACTAGTCAACACAGACATTAGCCTCTGGCCACACACATGTACATGTAGAGCTGCCAAGCTAATAAGCATAAAAGCCTTGGGGGAAAATATTCTCATGTACTCTGAGTGACGCAACAGGAAAATGGGACATGGAGGTTAGCATAGTAACACATGCAGCTCCCATCTAATTATGTTTACCAACACAATGATCCTATAGGCATGTCTTACAACTGTGCCCTGTCATATGTACCATGCCCAAGTTTGGAGTGTTTGCTATTGAATGAAAGGAGGAAGTATAGTTAGGGACACTTTGTAAATACAAACAGAAACTTACAAGTACCAAGTACTACCGTGTATATATAGCAGGGAAGTTTCACAGACAATAACATTAAAATGACTATCACGAAATCATGACCCATGGATTCAAAAAAGTCTTATCTACATAACTCCCTACATTTTAACACAAATATGTCTATATATATCACACTGCTCATCGGCAAAAACAAAATGCGAACAAAAGCTTGATGATCAAGAGCCATCCGCTAAAGCTTTACTCGATAAATTTCCCAATGTATGGTACTTTGTGCCAACACTATGTAGCCTGAATGAGAGGAGATTGCAAAGAACAATGGTTCTTTTGTACGGGTTCACCTTCGACCTTATATTTGTTGAGAATCGACATGCTTTTCTCACTCCACACCTCAATTCCACCAACAGCAGTAGAACTTGGTCTCTATGGAACGGCTACAATTATTGCTATGCTTCTGAAGGGTCTGGGGCAATTTGAATGACATGTGTACTTGCTTTGATTCTGTAATTGGATAACTATATTGTTATGTAAAGTATGTCAACCATTTTCTGCGAAGGAAATGCTTCCTTGACAGCAAGCAAAAGCACTCTGCATCTAAATTTTACATAATAATATTATTACCACGATAGATAATGAACTTAGATAATAGTATTTGTGGTTTTTCTTTTATTTGTCCATACACAAACCAAGCATGTTACATAACCACACGAGGTTCTCTTTTTTTAGGCAGCAAATAAATTTGTGGGGATTTTTTTTTGCCAGAGTCTGCATTCTATAAAGCACCTACGTATAATTATCCTACAGACACTCACCATGATTCTCTTCTGTACTCTTCCTCTTCTAAACAATTAGAAGTAGACTTCTTTGCCAATATTGGCACGAAATAATCACCTGGGATATCTGATTCAATCACAGATTGGTGCCTTGCTTGCTGCTCATGAGCTTAGCCGACAAGAAGAGGTAGAACTAGATGCACGATCAGACTGGTGTAGCGCGGTCAAACCATTCAGACTGACACTACACTGATCTAGACTAGGCTACTAAATCTTCTGTCTTCGCTATGAAAATGTGACCGTTTATAATCTGGTCCCCGCCTACTAATAACTGATATCCGATATATCCCATAATCAAAATCATGTCACAGCGAGGGCGTGCGCGTATCCGATCAATCGCATATTTCCACAAGTACAAATCTCGATATCTAGCATATGAAGTTGACGACCTTAGGAAAAATGTAATGACAAGGTGAGGTGAACTTGCACTCTGTCTGCTAAAGAAACATGCTTCGTGTCATTCTAGGCACCTGTGACTTTGGTTTACCACCGCTCACTAAAGAGGATGAGGTAAAATCGTCATAGTAACTTCCATCTCAAACAGAATAACTTGAATAAAATTTCTCTTGTATGTTGTGCTGTAGTGCTATGAGGTACTGGATAAATTCCTGGCCAAGGGCCACACTGAAATCGATGCTGGCATAATGTATGATAATTATTACGATACGAACTCTTAGTGTATCGTGTATATGTGAGTCATGTGACCAATCACATGTGCAGGTATCCCAGTGAGCCGATGATCGGTCGTTACGTGACTAATAAAGGGGGCTCCCATAAGGTGAGGGGATATCAACTAGATGAGCTTAATCCTTTACAATTAGGTATGTTGTTAGGTTGTCATAGCAACTAAAGCTAGTCCAGCAAAGCGAGGTCTAACTCGTGAGAGTGTGTTGGAACAGGCGGCCACTTCTCTTGCTAGTCTCCAGACATCTTGTGTGGACATCTTTTATCTTCATGCTCCTGATCACAACACCCCCATTGAAGAGACTCTGGCAGCTGTACAGCAACTCTATGAGGGTATGTGGACTGACTGGTATAGCTAGCTCTTGCTAATGGAGCTCTCTCTCTTTTACTGGCAGAGGGAAAGTTCAAAGAGTTTGGACTCTCAAATTTTGCATCTTGGGAGGTTGCTGATATCTACCACATCTGTAAACGTAATGGGTGGGTCCTGCCAACTGTCTACCAGGGAATGTACAATGCCATCACCAGGATGGCAGAGGGAGAACTGTTTCCAGCTCTCAGACAATTTGGGCTGCGATTCTATGCCTACAATCCAGTAAGGAAATAACCTGAGTTTTCACTCAAGTTGTCAAAGATAAGCATGGAAATGTGGCTACTTTTAACACTGTAAAATAAAGACTTTTCTTTCTCTAGCTAGCTGGAGGCCTTTTGACTGGTTTGTATGGACCACAAGACAGTGGTAAACAGTTAGAGGGAAGGTTTTGGCGAGAGCATGCAGGAGAAGCCATATGGAAAAGGTTTTTCGAGTAGATACGTATGTTTTGGACTTTACTGAATTATGTATTGTGGTTTTTGCAGGTACATGGATCGATACTGGCGAGAGTCTGTATTCAAAGGATTGGATTTAGTGAAGCAGGCCCTGGATGAGGCATACGGAGCTGGTAAAGTGAGCATGGTCAGTGCTTCTTTAAGATGGCTCAACCATCACTCCAAGATGAAACTAGAATGCAATGGTAAGATATTTTGAAGAGATGTTTTATTGTAGATAACAAAATTTTTGTTTGTTTATTTTCAGACGGTATTGTCCTAGGGCTACACAAACTGGAGCATCTCATTACCAACATGGAGGCATGTGAAGAAGGTCCTTTAGATGATCGTAAGTATCTCTCTCTCTCTCTCTCTCTCTCNAAATAAATAAACTACAATTTCAAACTCTAACTCTTACTTGTATCTGTTCAAAAATTTTCTTCTTTGGGTTGATCTGTTCATCAGGAGCTGCACAACATCAAAGACAAAATTAATATTAATTTTGATCATTAAGACAACAAAATACGTGTGACTCTTATATACACGACACAAAATACATTGACAAAACTTTTATTATCATCATTACTAAGGCTTGAGCACTGAGACACTAGCATCAATCCTGCAGTACAGATCTCATTATCACTCACGTCCCACTTTATCCTGCTCATACCCCTCAACAAACACTTGGTCCCCTGGCTTGCAATCAGCAGGTGGCTCCAGTACTTCCACCTTATCTTCACTGAAATACATACAGGACAGCTTTATAGTTAGTATTTTCCAAATCATTGTGAAGAACAGTAAGTACGATATAGTAACACACAACTTACAGTGAAGCAGCAAGTAACATGGCTTCTGACTTTATCCCTACAGTGAACAAATGAATGTAGCCTTAGTTTTATTTGCACACACACATATACACACATACACACACACACACACACACACACACACACACACACACACACACACACACACACACACACACACACACAGGTGTTGTAAAGGCATTTGATGAAGCCTGGCAATTAGACAAAGGAAACTGCACAAATTACTATCTTGGACATTGAGCCATGAAATTTTCACTAATCAATTGTCAAAATATTTACAAGAATGTCATAATCAATATAATTATATGAGCAATGTAACAGCAATATTCATCGCTCCATCCTGTCATACCATACATACAATAGTAATACCAGTGC
The DNA here is from genome assembly GCA_964030475.1 of Tethya wilhelma. Taxonomy (NCBI): domain Eukaryota; kingdom Metazoa; phylum Porifera; class Demospongiae; order Tethyida; family Tethyidae; genus Tethya; species Tethya wilhelma. The sequence goes on along the minus strand of CAXIPT010000007.1, from coordinate 4,906,278 downwards.
ATGAAAATTTGATAACAAAACAAAACATGATCATGTCAATTATAATATATAGCAATGATAATCATAAATTTGACCAAACTAGATTTCAGATTAACGATAATATTTGGCACAGTTTCCTTTGTCCAGTTGCCAGGCTTCATCAAATGCCTTCACAACACCTGTGTGTGTGTATGTGTGTGTGTGTGTGTGTGTGAGACAGAGAGAGAGAGAGAGAGAGAGAGAGAGAGAGAGATGGCAACATGGCGATGGCGAAAAGAGGATAAAATACATGATAAACATACAATAAGCAAAATCTTACGCTCATCCAAAGGTCCTTCTTCACATGCCTCCATGTTAGAAATGAGATGATTCATCTTGCTAATTCCAATGATGATGCCATCTTTAAAACCACACAAAAAAGTCAAATCATTTATTGTAAGGCAATCGACTCGAAATCTCTTACCATTGCATTCTGGTTTCATCTTGGAGTGATGGTTGAGCCATCTAAAGGAAGCACTGACCATGCTCACTTTACCAGCTCCGTATGCCTCATCCAGTGCCTTCCTTACCAACTCAACTCCATTGAAGACATCATCCCTCCAAAAACGATCTCTATACCTGCAATTCCAGCAGACATAACACAACTCTTGTTACTCTGCAATATACTTGACAAAGTAGGCTACATGTTCTATTCTTGCTACCGATAAATTTGGCAAGCTTAAAATTTGGTGAATTCCCATTTTAGCATGATTGGTGATTTTAAATTTGACAATTTAATTCCACCAACTGCATTGTTCATGTGCGTATAAAACTGTTTGGCGACTTTAGCGATTTGAAGAATATATGTCACCAGTTTGCCAAATTTAATTTTCGCCAAATTTACCCACTATAGGGTATATCAACAGCTTACACAGGGGTCCAAGTTCCACCGACGGCCCAGAACCTTCCATCTGGTTGAGTTTCACTGTCACTAGCTTTATACCTCTCTGCTAGAATGCCACCAGCAAGCTGTGGGTGGGTAGAGGAGAAGTTGAGAAATGATATTGACATAGAATATCTACGATGTTGGATGACTACGAACACACTTAAAGCTAACTATATTTCCTTACTGGATTGTAGGCATAGAATCGCAGCCCAAAGTGTCTGAGAGCTGGAAACAGTTCTCCCTCCACCATCCTGGTGATGGCATTGTACATTCCCTGGTAGACTGTTGGCAGGACCCACCCATTACGTTTACAGATGTGGTAGATATCAGCAACCTCCCAAGCTGCGTAATTGGAGAGCCCGAACTCTTTGAACTTTCCCTCTGCCAGTAAAAGAGAGAGAGCTCCATTAGCAACAGCTAGCTATACCAGTCAGTCCACATACCCTCATAGAGTTGCTGTACAGCTGCCAGAGTCTCCTCAATGGGGGTGTTGTGATCAGGAGCATGAAGATAAAAGATGTCCACACACGATGTCTGGAGACTAGCAAGAGAAGTGGCCGCCTGTTCCAACACACTCTCACGAGTTAGACCCTGCTTCCACGGATTAGCTTTGGTCGCTATTGCAACCTTAATCCAATTATAATTTTTAATGAAAATCAGACCACTTTCAGATGATGATGTCATACTTTTTGGGAATTCCCCCTCTCCTTTACATAGCGACCTAGTATCTTCTCTGACTCTCCGCCACAATACCTTAAACAGACAGATTGATCGATTCTATAGGTACTACTAGAGCTTGTATAGATTTGTACATGTACACTTCTTACTCACATCACAGCTGTATCAATCTCACACTGGCCCCGCTCAAGAAAGGCATCCATCATTTCAAAGCACTGCAAATGAAGATACCAAGATTGTGACAAGATTATGTACTTTGCATGACATAAAAGGACAGAGATGCTTGCAATTTAGGAACCTACTGGTTGGTCTTCAATGAGAGAGCGTCTGCCCATCTCCATGGTGCCCAGAATGACACGAAGCACAGCCTTTTTAGAAGCCATCTTTCTTCCACCAGCACACCCTCGAGTTGAGACACGCCCACTAAATTAAATTTACGCATGCGCACTAGCTCGACCACTCCCACTGCCGTGGAACAATATTAATTAAATGATGTAAATTGTCCAAGCATAATAGCAAACAAACAAGTTGACCTACATAGTTTAATCACACTGTACACACCTGCAGAAATGAGCTCCTTGGCTTGATCATAGATGGCTCGATTTATCTTGACTAGGCCCTAAGGGATTCCCAGGCACAGGGATTAATGAGCTCAATTGTCTTGTTTGCTTACATTGTATGATTTTGCTATTCAATCCTATGTTGCATTTACTTTTGGTGATTTGAATGTGAAACTTTAAAAATATTCCTATAATTCCTATAATATTATCTGATATCCAGAACTCCACAATTGCCCATGGCATGTAACTTGTAAGGAATTGTAGAAACACAGGAAGTTGTTATTAACCACAGTTCACCCTTTATTTCTCCTAAATTCCAAGTAACAACTCAAGTGAAGTAGAAGTTGCAAAAAATGTGTGACACTACGTCGTGTGATAAGAACCTAATTTCAATAGTCTGTGATGGGAGGGGAGAGTATAATCACCATGCATGTGTCACAATTGAGGCCTAGCTATCACTGTTACTAAAACAGTGAGTAAAACTAAAACTAAAAACCTTATGAAACAATGGTTCAGAGCCTCCACTTGTACAGAAATTATGTTAGTTGATGCAATAACATTGATTAAATTTTCTTGTCCAAAAAAAAAATGTGACCATGAATATGATTATATCTCACACCTGCCTGGTCTGTGTGGGTGGGGTGCCACATACAATTGTACAAAACATAATACTAGGTTACAAAAAGTACATTATATACCTCACTCCAGACATCTACACACCAATTAGCTCGGCCTCTGAAGACTCCCAAATTAATCGCAGCCTTGATTGTATCTCTTCACTCTTTAACCCTTGATTGTATCTGCCACATCACATTTTTAAATTTACATTATTCCATTTCATGGATCAGGAATTCTACCGTTTGACATTTATTTTTGTATTTGAATTAAAGGCTATACGTAGAGGTTGAATCGCTTAGCTTGTATAATATACATCTTAATTTTACTACGCATGTACGGTCAAGGTCAAGACAGAAGCATGTATGGTCAAGGTCAAGACAGAACGTACAAGCCATACATTAAGTTCAATCGTGTACAGCAACTTATTGTACTCACTACACACATTCACTCATGCATGTGCAGTCTCTTGGTGTATAATACAAATTGCTATTGTGGTGTAAAATGAATATAAAACTTACACAATACAAACACCATTGTTATCAGTACCATTAGTAATATACTACACTCACACAATAGATTACAATGATGCCATTCTCACACACATACAACACATACATAAGCAGCCAGATTTCACACACACACACACACAGTCCAATGCCCCAGCTTTTAATAGCTGCAATACATATTGATGATAGAAAGTTTTGATATTGAGTACTTGGCATAAATTTTGGGCATGAACACAACACAATTGTGATAATTAATAATAGTATTAGCTAGTGCATGACACGGAAGTGTCCAATGCCCCAGCTTTATATAATAGCTTGTACTACCGTGACTATCTTTTATTTTCATGTATATATACAGCTCAAAATTGCCTCCAAGCTGCTGGGAATAATGGAAACCTTCCTGTGTTTCGTAGACCAAGTGAGAGTGATGACCGTGATATTAGGATAACCCACAGACACCAAGCTATTGTTGCTAGCTACCAGTTTCAGTGTTGTGGTAACGTCACTGAGTGGGGAGCTTGTGTAGAGACAAGTGGTGGTGGAGACGAGAATCAATATGATATCAACTTTCAAGTGTGGAGGCCATCACCAGCAGTGGAGACTGATGGATGCTACAGTATGGTGGGGCAAAATGCATTTACATCAGTGACACTAATTGATAGGTTGATTAGAGAGACTCCAGCAATAAATGAGCAAATCTCATTTCAGCCTGGAGATGTGGTCGGGTTCTTTGTTCAGTCTAACAGAGATTTTAATCCAGAATTCCGTGGAGTGATTTTGGATCAAACATATGACACTGAGGCTGTGTGGTATGGAAGTGTTGATGTAGTAATTGGTCCACCTTCCTGTCCATTTCCAGTGGGATCTCAAGACAGCCGCAGTTTACATACCTCAACAAATCAAGCACCAATAATCTCAGTATCATATAGTATGTAGTCACCCCTTACATAATATGTATATTCAATAGCCATTATTTTTTTTTTTCTTTTAAATAATTATAGCAACATTTGATTGTCCTCTCAGTCCGACTCCCATGACCTCGTATGCAGCTGTTCAACCTACTCCCACATCCTTTGGGTCTATGGAGATCCGGCGCACCTCTCCTTTTGGTTTTGATCAACCCCCCAGTCCTACATCAACCCCAGTTACTCCTATCATCATTGGAGGAGGACAGCTTACAAGAACAGTCCAGCCTGTTCAGTCATCCATGGTAACTCCACCTGCTACAAGTGGTGACCTAACTACATCTAAGCCCGGGGGGCCCCCTCTTAATCAACCAGCTGCTGTCAGTATTGGCCTTATTATTGGAGTTGTTATGGCACCAATCAGTCTGATTCTGATTTTCACTGTTTTGGTTTTTATCGGATACTTACTCAGTAAAAGCCGCAAAACAAGCAGTAAAGGACTTAATGCTCAAAATGGTAGGTATAAAATTTAATGATAGTGAATCAACGTTAACCTCATGCAATATAATTGTTGTTGCAAAGGTTACTCATGCAATAATCTTGTCAATACTTTGTAGATAAGGACCTTGTAACTCAAGCTTCAATTTCAGCAATGAAAACGAGTGAAAATGAAAAATCTACTGGTAGGGTTTGTACAAGTACTGTATATATACAATGTCATGATATTGTACTATGGTTATAACACTACACTGGTATGATGTGAGTGTTGATCTTGAAAACAAATTTATTATGACACTAAATGCTCCGCATCACTGTAATTACAGTAAAAAAACCCCTCCATGCAATTAAGAAACATATAAACCTCTCAACAAAGGATGATAAACTTAGTTCCCAAAATTTATACCTCCAAGAAGAAGACAACTTCTCTATAATATACAAAGGACAAATAAGCTGAATATTATTTATATTGTTTCCAAAGTGTCCTTTGTTCGGAGGTTTCACTGTTACAGTATATATTTATAAGGAATGTATTGTACTGTTCTATAGTATAGTGAATTCCTTAATATTGTTAATAATTATGTTATCATGAATAATTTATCACAACAAAGATGTAGAGTATGAGATGGTAGACAGCATTGGAATGCCTCAAGCAGTAGAGACAAATCATGACTACAATTATGTCACTGAAGACCCTTTCGTAACGACTCATCCAAATGAAGCAGCTGCTTATCTTGCACCAACAGTTACTGGAGGCCAAATTCAAATGAGTGAAAATGAGGCCTATGATACAGCTGCTCGTCTTACATCAACTGGAAACCCCATTCAAATGAGTGAAAATGAGGCTTGTGATATGCGTACAAACACTTGTCTCTCAATAACTGGAAGCCAAATTCAACTGAGTGAAAATGAGGCTTATACATCAACTGGAGGTCAAATTCAAATGAGTGAAAATGAGGCTTACACATCAACTGCTGCTTGTCTTACATCAACTGGAGGTATTCAAATGAATGAAAACGAGGCTTATGGACACTCTGGTACTGTTGCTATCTATGAGAGAATTACTTCTTGAGTACCATATAAATTATAACTAATCTATTATTTACAACTAAAACATTGAAAATGTAATGAGAAACAGAAAGTTAATGCCCAGATCATAAAAAAAGACATGCCATTAATTCCTATAATATTATCTCATTACATCATTATTCCCTTGAATGTTTTATTCTGTTAATTATTATAAATTAGTGACTATTTGAAGTTAATTGGGTAATGTAACACAAGCAATGGTAATGAACAGAAATGCAAAGTGTGTATATATTATATGTGGCAAACCACCTTTTCCTGCTGCATGCATGGCATTGATTGCATGCAGAGTGTAGCACAAGACTGCATGCTCATCACGTATTGCATGGTCAAGATGACTGAGTAAAGCTTCTTACATCATCACTTGAGCTCACGCTAGATTAACCAGTAAGTTCTCCACTATTGCCTTTTCCTTATCTAAGATTAAATGGAGTGAAACCAGCCATAATAATTATTATAGTGAACTGCAGCTGATCCATGCAATGTTTATTATCCTCATTCAGAATAATGATGCCTGTAATACTTTGGTCATGTGATGATTGGATAATAGTCATGTGATAAGAACCTAATTTCAATAGTCTGTAATGGGAGGGGGGGGTATAATCACCATAATTATGTGTCACAATTGAGGCCTAGCTATCACTGTTAACTAAAACTAAAAACCCTATGAAACAATGGTTTAGAGCATGGGTTCAGAGCCTGCACTTTTACAGCAATTATGTTAGTTGATGCAATAACATTGATTAAATTTTCTGGTCAAAAAAATGTGACTATGAATATGATTATATCTCACACCTGCCTGGTCTGTGTGGGTGGGGTGCATGAGTGCCACACACAATTGTACAAAGCATATAATACCGGTACATTGTGTAGGTTACCAAGAGTACATGCCTCACTCCAGACATCTACACACCAATTAGCTCAGCCTCTGAAGACTCCCAAATTAATGGCAGCCTTGATTCTGTAATCCCTGATTGTACTCTTTAACTCTTGATTGTATCTGCCACATCATATTTTTAAATTTACATTATTCCATTTCAGGAATTCTACCGTTTGACATTTATTTTTGCATGTGAATTAAATTAAAGATATAGAGAGGTTGAATCGCTTAGCTCTCTATAGCCTCGTTCCCAGGCTCCCCCCTCTTAGTTGCTTTTTTGCAAAAAAAGCTAAAGGGAGGGGCCTGGGATCGAGGCTATAGCTTATTATTATACGTATACACCTTGATTTTACTACATACGTAAGGTCAAGACAGAACGTACAAGCCATACATTAAGTTCAATCGTGTACAGCAACATGTACTCACTACACACATTCACTCATGCATTCAGTCTCTTGGTGTATTACAAATTGGTAGCCTCAACAAATTGGTATTGTGGTATAAAATGAATATAAAACTTACACAATACAAACACCATTGTTATCAGTACCATTATTATACTACACTCACACAATAGATTACAATGATGCCATTCTCACACACATACAACACATACATAAGCAGCAAGATTTCACACACACACACACACACACACACACACACACACACACACACACACACACACACACACACACACACACACACACACAACATGAACGTAAAAAGCATGTGCTATAATAGAATCCTATAATCATTGCTATGAAGGGGTATCAAAAGTCACTGATTTGAGTTTTTTCAACTTTTGAGAAGTTCTATCAACGTCCACTCCATCTGCTTCTTTTCTGAGTGAATCACTCGAGCCCAAATCATCACGTTCTTTGACTATGGACTCCTCAAACTCCAACTTACTGTCTCCATTTAGTTTGGGCAAATCCTCAGTTCCTTGAATTGTGTTCAACATTTCCTGAGTGATGTTCATGTCTCCGAAACCAGGATGGTTGTTATGTACGATCTTTCTGGTAAGGCTGCCTGGTTTTCGTATGCTTCCGCTAACAGTGCTGAATTCAGTAGCCATACTGGGGTGTGCTATATAGAACATACTTCGAGCTGACTTGTATTCCTTCCCTGTCTCCTTTTTGATACAAATACGATAAAATTTAGGTAGAAAAACACATATCAATGTACTTGAAGATGATACGTTGACCCACAATACACTAACAATATACGCTGGTACGATTTGATACTGAAAGATGAACAAAAAATTCAGTGATAGTCCCACTATAAAGGAAACGGCAGAAATGTACAAAGTTATCGCCAGTGCTTGAGAATCGTCAAAAATCTTCCTCTCACTCACTTTCTTTCGAACAAGGCTCACAACGAAAGAACCGGTAAAGATAAAACCTAGCTTGTACGCACCGAGGACCCCTAACCAGACAAACAGGTTTGTTGATGAGCAGTTCACATACACACACCTGCTAAACAAGTTGTAATCCACTGCATCTGGCTGCTGGAATTGACGATACGGGTCTACGATAGCCCAGGGTACGAGATAGAGCAGATCGACAACTAGAAACCCAGTCACCATCAACATGAGGTTGGCGTCTTTGAGGGGACGTTTGGACATCCACGGATTGTTAAAAACTCGATAAATTCTCCATGCCCTAGCAAACAGTGTACCGTACGTCAGCGTGAAAGCAATTGGTAGCATGGAAACTCGTATTATGCACAGTGCCTTGAATGCTTCAGTATGCATAATTTGCCCGACGGGTGATTCCAAGATAGTCAAGATAAGCACAGTGAGGTATCCCAATATAACCCCTACAATAATGACGTAATTGAGCTTTTGAGAGGAGGCTCGGAGGATTTTGTGGTTTGAGAATTTCCAATTGAAGAACCACATGGCACAGGCAAAGATGATTCCTGCTATTGTGAAAATGGCTGCTAATATCAAAAACACGAAGGGCACAAATTTCTCGATATCTTTGGGAATATCCGACGGCGTTTCGTTGATCGCTTTGAACCAGACAAAGGGGGAAATTTCAACCAACCCCCCTTCGTTAACATCGAACTGAGCTACTAATGTCCGATACCCGTTCTGGATCTGGAATATGGAATCGGCACCTCTTCTTTCGCCATTCTCATCAAACTGCACAATCCCAGATACACCACTGAATCTTGTTGCGTTTAGAGCCTCAGAAATCTCGCCGTGAAACTCACTGTCATATTCTAGATCATTCGTATTATTGACAGAGTTCAAACTATCGAGCGTGCTGTTGATGGCGAGAGCTAGAGACCAAACTGCATCATATGTGGTACCGGCTCTTGGGTCCGGACCGGTAATGGGGTCAGTGGGACACCACTCTCTCAATCTCCTCACGTAGTCCACCTTGAAATTATGCACTGTACGACCCGATTCGAGAATGGCGCTAACATTCGAATTGATCGATTCACTTGACACAACTAACACAGATTCAACATCACTTTGATTGAGAGTGCAAAATGTCGTATCAGTCCACCACAATTCGCTGTACGACGTGCCAATGAACACAAACACAAAGCCATCGCCAGGAGTGACTCCATTCCGTGCCTTGCAGAGCAGCTGCACTGCCAGTCGCTCGGAGAGAAAGGCAAGGATGATACGTACCTTATTCAAGCGTACACGACGCATGAATAGCTCCAACGTAGCGTTTTGAGAGTCGGTAGGAATTGCCGTGAATGACGTTAGTGAAACTTTGATTGCTGGGTCATCAGATTGGAGACTGAATCCGTTGGTCGTGGCTTTAAGGAGACCTTCAACTGTTGAGATATGTGTGGTCGTAGTTTCGTACGTAAATGCCACTCTACTAGTCCAGTTGAAATGCTTCAGCACACCCAGTGCTGAGCGTATGGTTAGGTCAATGCTGCGTGCAGTCTGATAAACAGCTGGGAAACGATCCTTGTCGTGAAATATTGGTGAATTATAACCATACGATATCATGGATAGGTTAACGTATTGACCAGTAATTCCAGCAATGCTCTCTGTTTCTGAAGTACTGCAACCAGGTCCCACTATTCCTAGGTGAACAGATGGGTGGTTTGAGTGAAAGTAGATGCTGTTTGCCAACTCGTACTGTGTCCTACTAGAAGAACACTGCGTGTCCTTCACGTCCAACACGAGAAGATAATCCTGAAGCATCTCCTCTGAATTATTGATCTCCTCCACGGCCAATGCAGCTGCTGGTACGAGATGGTGCGTTGAAGCGGCTTCACCACGAGGTCCTCCTTCTCTTGAGCAGGAGAACGAAAAGAAGCCAGTCAAGACAATCTGTTTGGAAGGGTCTGTTGCATCTTGGAGATGTCTTGATGCGTTGAAAACGAGACTTTCAGCGGAAGAACAGTTACAATTTGAAGGAGGTAGGTACACTTGCTGACTGGGGGGTCTGAGGGCGTTAACCACTGTCAGGATGGAGAGGAGCAGTAGTAGTTCTACTAGTGAGAGAGAGAGATTGGGCATCTTCATTGCAGGTTCACCAAAGAGAAGAATTTACTGCGATATGCTTCACTGGACATCTGACTTCAGAGTTCAAGTACTTTAGTAGTAGAAGTTCAGTTAATTCTCTCTCATCAGAGCATGGTCATGAACTTTCATGCAATGAATATTGTTGATACGCATGCGTGCACGTAATTCAAGTTATTAGTAATTAGAATCATCACTCAGTCATTTCCGGTGTAGATAAGGGAAGACATGTTGGGGAGTTTCTAAGTCCTGTGGGGTAAGGTATTTTTTCTTCTTTTTTTTTCTAGTGATGTCATGCTTAGATAACATCTGTCTTGTGTTTGTATGGGTGACTATATTAAACTACAGGCACTGTATGGAGGACACCATCTTGAATTGAGTCACGGACAAAATGGCAGCCATTCGTCTCTTCGAACAGACCTCCCATGCTCATCTCTACTCAAAGTATCGTCCCACTTACCCCAAAGCAGTGCTGGAGGTCATCTCAACTTACATTAGAAAACACGGTGGAGCCTTTGGTGTGGCTCTTGATGTCGGTTGTGGTTCGGGTCAAAGTACACTATATCTTGGGGATACCTTTCAGAAATGCATTGGGGTGGACATTAGCCAGGCTCAACTTGAACAGGCCAGGAAGAAATGTTTGGAAAAAGATCTCAAAAATATTGAATTCAAAGTTGGAGAAGCTGCCAATCTACCAGCCGAAAGTAGCAGTATTGATTTAGTCACAATGGCTCAAGCATGGCATTGGATAGAACCATCTTCATTTTACAAAGAGTGCAAACGTGTGCTAAAACCAAGCGGATGCCTAGCCATCTATGGGTATGGCAACGTCCAGTTGGTGGAGAAGAAATGCAACAGTTTGGTGTCCGAGTTTACTCTAAAACTCTCAAAGGGTATTGGCATGATAGGCGGACACATATTGACAATGAGTACAAAGAAGTTGATCTTCCTTTTAGCAACACGGAGCGGTTTGACACAACCATGTCTTACCAAACCACTCTGGCAAACTTTATCGGTTATGTTTCCAGCTGGTCGGGCTACTTGAGCTATAACTCTTCGAATCCCGGAAACAAAAGTCTAGAGGAGTTGGAGGAGGCACTGAGACAAGCTCTGAGGGAGTCACGTGGAGAGGATCAGGCTCTTTCCAAAGATGAAGACATTGTTGACACTTTCTTTCCAGTTTTTATCAACCTTGGCCAAAACAAATGATTACTTTTGAACAAGTACACATAGTTTTGTATGCTAATGCTCCTGTTGTTTGTATTATCAACATCTCTGCCAGTTTTATTAAATTTAATGTAAGTTTTCAGGTACAGTAATAAAAATACCAAACAGCACATTATAGTCTATTTCAAGTGAGAAAATTATACGAACAATAAATATTATTGTCCATAAGAATTTATAGATAAATGAATGGTGACAAGAGCATGCATGCATGACATTGTACACAATCATGATGATATAATTATACCTGAGAAGGCTGAGATGAGTGAAAAGGTGAAAAGAGTTACCTTGTTGTATTAAATTTTATAATATATATATCATCTCCTCATTCTTCTCTTGAGCTCTTCAAAGTACAACCTTCTCTCTGTCTTTGAATTCTCCATCATACCACGATTCTCCTGAGCTCTCCGACTCAAAAATGGCATTACCTCATCCACTGAACCAAATGAGACCACCTTATGAACAGAATACCCCGCCTGTGCCAAAGGGTACGTCAAATGATCAGCCATGCCTAGGAGTTGTCCAAAAACCACTCGTCCGTCCATTCGCGATAAGTTTAGCTTCTTTATCAGGTCAATAGCACGGAAGACGGTGTCCGAATTGTGGCTCGCCACGACAATATAGTTATCTCCACCGTCTAAAGTGTCTGAGAGAATGTGATCCAGCGATTTGTGATAACTGGCGTCTGTGTCCGACTTTGAAGGGTGGACGGGACTTGTGTAGCCATAAGTTCTGGCGAGACCATTCTCCAAATCAAGATAGCAACCGCGAACCTGCACCAAGATGAAAGAGAATGATCGAAGGAGTATAAAATTTTATAATGAAACCAGTCACAATAGTAGCATTTTTTTACCCTCCCATCCAAGCTTTTCCTTCACTGTTCAATGCTAACCACTGAAAAGTTATTAGTCCCTCGTTTTTGAGATCGTGCTCTGTCTTAAAATTGTACATGGGCATTTGCACACTGGCTGCAGTATTCACTCACCAGTTTGATGCAACTCTTGAATCCACCTTCTCTTGCAGTAGCCAGGTGTACCAGAGTATTGTTGTATGATCTCTGTGTGTGTGTGTGTGTGTGTGTACTCAATCATATTATTATAAATCAATATTACATGGACATTAGCATACTACAAATTTTTCATGACACATGTGGCCATTATAAAGAGATTGCAATTCACTAACAAAATTAATAGCTTTCTAAATTTTTGTGGAAAACTATTTTTACCACAAAAAAATTGCATGTGAGCCATAATAATAGTAAGCAAATGACATGCACACAACACACACACACACACACAAAAAAAACACGCTTCAATTTTAACCTACAGTGAGGTATGTCTGTAGTGTGTTAAAAATGGTTGGCTGCTCTCTGTTGTATCTCCTCTGAAGGTATTGGATGACCATGCTATCGATAGCAGGTTGGAAGTAGCTCTGTTCTGCATCTACCAGCACACGGACATTGCTAGCAGTGGCACACTGTGTGTGATAAGTTTATAGTTGAATTAGAGGTTCACGCATTTTGTGTATTATGTGTATACCTCTCCAATGTCCTTTAGTCTTTTAGTGAAACTCTCCAATTGTTGGTGTTCCAAGTCAGAGAATGATTCCAAGCCATCTTCTGACAGCTGTGTGTGTGTGTGTGTACGTGTGTGTGTGTGTGTGTGTGTGTGTGTGTGTGTGTGTGTGTATCCTCACTTGTCTCAAGTGCTGATAGTTTGACACGTTCTCTGGAAGTCCAAACACACTATTCCATTTCACAATATCAACATCATTTCTGTTATGACTACAAGCAAACAAAATCAATAACAACTTATTTTCGTGAATGTGTCAACATCTAAGAATACAAACTATAACAAAACCAACACTCCAAACACGGAGGTAAGTCATTCAACATTTCAAGAGCTAGACAGCATGCTGCCTGGCTTACTACTTTGAGGTCTCCAGCAACCTTGCAACTTGAGGCAGCTTCTGAGAAGAACATAATGAAAACAAAGCAGTTTGGTTATAGTATACACAATCTACAACCTAAATATGATACCATACTAGCTATTACCTTGGCTAACGTTCCCATGGATATCTTTCTATCTGTTATCTTGGAAGTTGGAGGAGCAGAAGAGAGAGAGCAAAACACTCTTTCTGAAGCCAACACCATGTTGTTTAGCTTCCTCTGAAGTAAACAGAAGTCACACAGATCAATCTCATGCAGTGTAGTTTTTAGCCACATGTGTACAGTTTACCAGAAGATGTGGATTAATGAAGCCAGTTAGTTTGACTGCAGCAAACCTTGCAATGCCATCATAATTACAAGTACCTGAACAATGCATATTACAAATCATATACACAAAAAACAAAGCACTTTACGTAACAGCATTTATATACGGAAGCATTCCTTCACTCTTAGGACATTACACAACATCACTCTACCTGACATTCTGATGCAGTTTAAATTCTTCTCAAAGTTAGCTTGAAGCTCTTTCTCTTGTTCAGCTACCTCTTCACCGCTTCGTGGGTCAGACACCTCACTGAACAATCAATAAGATGGCACAAAAATGGACACAATTGTAACAAAATAATAATAATTTAGGTTAGATGTACTAAAAACAAAAAATAAGATAATAAGTAAAAAAAAACAAAAACAACAACAGCTAGTAACAAAACATTCAATCTCACTCCAAGTCTTGTTCCAAGGAGTAGAACCAGATGCTGGAGATCCCACAGTTGGCCAGTCGTTGAACTGTCTTCTTGGTATCCTCCGGGTCCACTCCACCCGCAAACTGAGCAAATATGGTGGGACGGACAAGTCTATCGGTGAGACGCTGACCGAGAATAGCTTTGGTGAACCTATAGAGCTGTCGATTGCAAATGTGTGCATGCATATACCCGGTATCGTCAAAAAATCGAGAAATTTTACACATGTATAAATCTAATGCCACATTCAACACAAGTGAAATAGTACATAAACACTTTTAGCTCAGAGTACATCAATTTGATATAAAAATTTAATTTTAATTGTAATTATAATTATTTCTAATTACCTTCATGTTGTGATCAACAATAAACTTGAAATCAAACGTCTTAAAGACAGCCCAGCCTCGGAACACCTCGAACAGACTCTTACCAGCCGTCACTACCTCTGGAGTGATCTTCAGCTCTCCTGCTGGGCCAGGGCGTTCTGCTTCTACCCGTGGCGAGCCTGAAAGAAGCTGTGGTGTAGTTGCAGAGGCTTCGAGTTCGTACTGCCGCAGATTCGACGAATTTTGTGAAGTAAAAGATTGCAACGGGCGGGTGGTTGACGTTTTGTGAGCTAGCTGATCACATCTTGGCGAGTGGATGCGCAGGCATCGTGATACTTTAGAGGAGAAAGAAGACATGTTTACAAAGACAGTTATGGCTATGGAGTGCATAATAATTTGTATAAAAATAACTATGAATACTATTAGTAGCCACCGCCGGTTCAGCTGGCCAAGCAGGTTTTGAATTCATTTTGCGCATGCGCACTAAGCGCTGACTACGAATTCAAAACCTATGAATATTTTGCTCTAACATTCAAACCTGCAATAATTATCATTGATATGTAATGTATAACAAACCTATAATAAACTGAAATATATAATAAGGTGTGTATTGCATGCAAAATAGTAACAAGACTGGTCTATATGCACAACAGTTGATTCAATAAGTCTGCAGGTAAAGAAGAAAGAAAGAGATACATTATGAGCAATGGGAACACTATAGATTCATCTATGGTTACAATCAATCCAACTTACAGCTTCGTATTGGCACTCATCGGTCCAATGATCAAACACTATGAGGTGTGTGTGAGTGAGTGAGAAAGAGAGCGAGAGAGAGAGAGAGAGAGAGAGAGAGAGAGAGAGAGAGAGAGAGAGAAGCAAAATTATAAAAAGCACAGTCATGTATACAAACACACACACTATCACACCTTCACAGATCTCGCAGTAGGGTCTGTCCGAACCTCCTGGCGCTCGTTTCCCGTGGTACATGCTTGGGGGTGGGGAATCAGACGCTGCCTGCTGGGGGCAGTCATCCGTATCGTGCTGATCAAACACATCACAGATGTCACAGAAGAGCCGTGGTGGTGGAAGCCCCCCTTGGAGCAAATCATCGTCAACATAACTAGACAAGAGAAAGAAGAGAAAAATCATCATAATTATTTTTACTGGAGCCTTCCCATGTTGAAACAAACCTCAAAAAATTAAGCAAACTCTTGGAAGATCTGGCTTACATACATGTACAAGGCTTGTTGGACCGAAAAAATAGGTCTAACTAAAGTCTACATGTATCTAGTTTGAGAATACCAAAAATGAAGTAATGAGATTCATGCAATACTTTTCTTAGGGGACACTATCTTTTGACCAGTAAAGTGTACTATGAAGCTGGAAAAGCAATCAAAAGAACAGGGAGAACGAGCACTTTCCAATAGTGCTTGAAATTTTGAAATCGGTTGGATAATAAGAAAGTTATTCGATTTTTTTAACCAACATTCTCAAACCAGATGGACTTTAGATAGTCACTAAGACTGACATTTTCCCCACTTACTCGAGATCAGAGCTGGTGATGGTTTCCTCCAGTGGTCCGTGAAGACCGGCCATTTTTTCAGCCATCTCTAGTTTGCCTTGTAAATCGGAAATGACAGAGTTGAGGAAGTCACACTGAAAGTGAAAGTGTGTGTACACAGTAGAGACTGAAATAGATGCAAAAAAAAAAAAAAGACACCACGCAAAAAAGAAAGAAACTTTGATGTACATATGACCCGGTCATCGCAATGAGTAATAAAAAACAAAGCCTAAATCACTGCAATAGTATTTTTTATTGCATCATATAACTAATTTGTGTGCGTACACAGACAAAATGAATCAAATGGCATGTATATATATATATATATATATATTTTTTGCCATTGTACTGGATCAACCTATGCCAGAATTTGTACACCTCTCACCTCATTGTCTTTGTCAGTGATGGTCTGCTTCAGTGCCTCTATTTCAACCTGCGACTCAAGGAGCTGAGATTGGGCCTCTTCTAGTCTGTCTGTAGTGGGAGAGAAACAATGAAATCACAAGACGTGGGCACTATACCTAGGTATTAGGGACGCCATGGGTACACTTACTGTTGCTATCCACTGATACTTGAGATGTCTGTAGATTCAAGAAAAAAGGGGGCCATTAAACCAGTATAAAAGTACAATATCATGCACTGTGTAATTTGGATTATGTGTAAAAGCTTCCAATATGGGTTTCACTCAAGATTAAAGTAGTCTTGGTTGGAACACTTGTAAAAGACACTTTTTTGTTTCTTGTTAGCTATAGCTTCACTGATTAGGACTTTTAATTTGTATGTATGTGCTTTTATACTGATATACTTGTGACCAACGTGTTCAAAACAGTTTGAAGTTTAACTAAAGAGCTAAAGGTATTCAGACAGAGCTGAAGTGTGTACCTACCAACGTTGCAGCTCCTCCTGCTCCACTCTGCTGTGCCATTTCCAGCTGTTCCGTGAGCTCTTTGACCCTCTCCTCCAACAGCTGTTTCTCCTCCTCCAACATGGCCTGGTCGTGTTTGGACTGGCTGGCTATGAGGTCCTGTGTGAGGGTGTTCACCATCTCTCTCTCCTCTGCTATCTCACGTTCTCTCTCCGCTAGCAGTGCTTCTGCACTCTCCAGCTGTTGTTGAATGGCCGATGATTCAGCATTAGTTTCACTCTCCAGAGCCTGATGTCTGGATACATATGTACAGTACGTGTGTATGTTAATTACAGGGTTATTCTCATTGCTAAATATTAATTATATTAAAGGGGCATACTCAGCACTACTTAACAGAGGTGAATCCCCAATATTAGTAATTGGACCCTCAGTACCATTAGAAAGGGGGTATTCCCCGATACTGGCAATTAGAGGGAGATCCTCACTGCTAATAATTAAAGGGGGCACCCTCAGTACCACTAACAGGAGTATTCTCACTGCTAATTATTAGAGGGAGATCCTCAACATTAATCCATACACAGACCTTGAATTAAGCTCTTCAAACTGAAACTGCAGTTCCTCGACTTGGTTCTGCGACGACTCCAGCTCCTGTTGCAGCTGGTCTCTCTCTATCTGCACAGAATCCAACTTGTCGGCCATGTCCTGGGCTTGTGTCAGAGCAGAATCTCTCTCTTGAGTAGCATTCTCTAGCCTCTGTTGATGGCCAGTGAGGTTTGCTCGTGACAGTTCACTGTGGTGAGACAGATGGATAGGACAGAGGTGGGGTTGTGTTGGTTAATTAGAGAAGAAAATTGAAACAGTGTTTCCCTTAATTGGCCCACCCTGTTCACAAATGGAAGCATCAGAGAAATGGGTGTGGTTTTGAGTTATACAGATTGAACTTCAATGAAATTAATAGCATTGAGCATGATACTCAAGTTTAATTCTAAGGGAATCACTGGAACTGAGTACTTACAATGGTACTACCACAAACTGTATAAATGAGCCAAGCTACCCTTTACCAACAACACATTGGCTAAGGAAATTTTATGTTTAGGACTAGTCAACTCACAGTTCTTCTTGGAGTCTGAGTTTTTCGTGTTCTAGGTCATCTTTTGAGAGAGAGAGCTTCAGTTTTAGTTCTTCTACTTTGGCCAGTGATTGAGACAACTGAAAAAGAGAGTAGAGAAAGGGAGAGAGAGAGAGAGAGAGACACCTCTTGTTGCGTGGAATCAAACTTCATCGACATCTCCTGTGAGGTGCCAAGAGCATCTTGTCTCTGCTGGTGAATCTCCATGAGCTGCCTCTGAAGTTCCTCTCTCTCTCCCAACAACTACAGAGAAAACATGGGTGATGAAAAAAAAGGGAAAAAAAGTGATATTAAGTGAAAATACTAACAAAATGTTTTCTAAACAGAAAGAAGAGGTCCTTCAAAAAATGGTTTCTTCAGAAAAAATAAAAATTTTTTACTTAACCAAAGACCATTTTTATTGACTGCTATCCACTATTTTTCCTGAACTTTTTTTTCTGTCTCCAGTTTCTAAACAATACCCTGACTACTGTATATTCAACATATAAAATTATGTACCTTGTCATGTTCCGTTTGCAAGGCTTGATTTTGTGCTAGCAGTGCATCTCTCTCGGACAACAGTTCACGACGTTGACGACTCAACTCGTTTTGCTCGTCTGATGAGGTTTGATTGTGTGCCATGAGACGATCGCACTCAGCAATGGCTCTGTCTCTCTCTCCCATCACTCGCTCCTGCTCTGAGAGCAACCGAGACTTTTCATTGCCCCAAATCTCTTTTTCTTTTGTAAGTGATCTGTTAGCGACCATGTGTGTGTGTGTGTGTGTGTGTGTGTGTGTATGTGTGTGTGTGTGTGTGTCACGTATAGCATACATAGACTCTGCAAGGATCGATGGAAATAAATGAGGCATCAGGATTTTTACAACAAATATGGTATTGAGAAGTCAAGAAGCAGATACTACACACACACACACACACACACACACACACACACACACACACACACACACACACTACTGATCTTAACCTGATCTGAGATTCCAATCCGTTGAGCTCACTGTTCCTCTCTTCCAGAAGGCTCTCGTGCTGGGTACAAAAGTCCAAAGCTTCTTCCAACTCTTTCGATTTGGTGCTGAGTTCTAATTGGAGCTCACTAGCAGCCTTCTCGGCAGCTGAGAGCTCATTCTCAAATTGTGCACAACGTTGTTTTTCAGTCTTGAGATTTTCACAAACAGAATCCAGCTCAGAAGACTACCAGAGAGAGAGAGAGAGAGAGAGAGAGAGAGAGAGAGATGAGCATACATGTACTGTATATGCAACAATATTATTCAAACCTTCTGTTGTTCTTTATCCATTAGAGAAACTAGTCCAGATTTCAAGTCTTCAACTTGTCTAGCAGTGGTGGTAGTGTGTGTTGATTGAACAACAACAATGAACAAAGAAAATGGCACAACTGTACACACACACACACACACATTTTCAGCAGATACTGTAAGATCTGCCAAAACTAGTGAACCTTAAACTAATGGTACGTGATTGAGAGGTCAAAGGGGAGAGCCTGAGTACGAGACTAAGTGAACCTTGAAAACGAAGTAGCAGTACTTACCTCTCTTTCTCTCTGAGCTGCTCATTGAGATAGGTCAGCTGCTGTGAGGAGTCCCCTGACATTTGAGAGAGTTGATTGATCTGCCCCTCCAGCTCACCCTTCTGGACCTCCACCATTGCACATCTCTCCTCTGAACCCTTCAGCCTCTGCTGGTAGTCTAGGCAACAGACAATAACGCAAGGAGCAAGTCATGTAGAGTGAAACCTGGCTATTCCAAGCCTCTCAAATACAGCCACCTTGCTAAAGAAGCCAATGGTATTAGAACTGATTGTCAAAGTATGACTACAATAGACTAAGAGAGAGGCTTCTCTGAAATCCAGCCACTTTCTGATGTCCCAAGACAAGCACTCACACACTCACTCATACCCTCACACCCTCATATCCTCACATACTCACTCACACCCTCATACCCTCACATCCTCACACACTCACTCACCAGCGATGGTGGTTTCTGATTGTTTGAGCTGAGTCAGCACATTTTCCAATTCTTCTGTCTTTGCTACCAGTGATGACGTCACATCAGTTAGCTTTGATGTGGCTTCATTTCCAATACTTTCTGCTGAAGATACTTCAGTACGCTGAGAGAGAGAGAGAGAGAGANGAGAGAGAGAGAGAGAGAGAGAGAGAGAGAGAGAGAGAGCCTTGTTAATAACTCATGCAAGTCTTACTTAGGTAATGGGCATGAAAGAAAAAAAAAAAGAAAAAAGAAAGAAAGAAAAAAGAAAAAAAAAGAAAAAAGGGAGCTGTCTTGGTATAAACTTACTAGTTTTGAGATAGTTTGAAGGTGAGTGTCGATTTCTCTGCTCTTCTCTTCCAGTTGAGCCTGTGCCTCAGCCAGCTGTCCCCTCAGCTCACTGCTACTCTCATCCACAGCTCCACCTCTGCCCTCCTGCTGTAACGCCAGGATGTGAATATCAACAACAGAGCAATCATACACATACAACCACACTAGGTAATACCGTATAGTGGGTAAATTTGGGTGGCTTAAAATTTGACAAATTCAGTCTTAAGCTCAATTTTGGAGGTGAAAAAAAATGCTCTAGTTACAAACAGTGAACTCTGCGAGCTTTCAGACTGCAGAGAGTCTTTTAGTGCTAAAGCTACTAGAGCTACATCGTTGCCTGTAAGTGGTTTCTGGTCTTGAATTGGTAATGGTCGTTACAATTCACCAAATTTAATTCTCACCAAGTTTACTTGCTATACACTGCTGTATGATTTCATTCATACAAATTATCAAACTCAAGAAATGAGACCTGAATGGTCGGCCACACCAATACAATACATGTATGTTGGCGTGATAAAAAATATTCATTATCAACAAATTTATTATCTTTCTCACCTCCAACTGGCTCCTGAGTCTCGAGGTGGTCTCCCTCTCTCTCTCCAGCTCCTTGCTGATGTCTACCAGCTTCTGTTCATTGCTTTCCGTGGCCGTCTCTAGCTTGTCCCCGCTAATGATGCCTTGCTCCTCTAATTGAAACTGAAGATCGTCTACTTGACTGTGGGGTTAATGTGCATGTGTATTTTTTTCAATTTTTTTGGTTAAATAGAGAGAGGTCAAAGTGCAGTACATTAAGAAAATTTCAGAAAAATTCCTTTATTTAGAGAAATCTAAAACACTTCCAATCTTTGTACTAGGAATGAGGCTACTTTTGTACTAGTGGCCAAATTAGTCAATACAGACACAATTTTATTATGTGCCATTCAAAATTATCAAAACTATTCTAATAAGAAAAGGTGGCACCTAGAGCAGACTGACCACCCACAGTGACAAAGGTATGATGCTAGAGTGTGTGCCAGACACTACATTCTATGATGTGGCAAGACAGTGTCTATGAGGCCCAATGGCATGATTCGAAGCAATACAATGGTGTATATATATTGTGTATATTTTCAATGCAATAATATGGCATGTATATGCATTGTACATAGATGTGTACACAGTAAAGGGGTTGGCTTGTGTGGAGTGAGTGTTGGCAGGCGATGTTGGCACGGAAGTAGGGAATGGACAAGCTGTTTGAACACTTGAATAGCATTCCATGCTTTTCAATTCACACACACACGCATATGCACTACTCCAGGTAGTTAGTGTTTTGAAGTTTTTGTTTTGCAGGTTCAGAACTGGTCAAAGTTTAACACACACAAACTGTGAAGTTTGTCAATGAGTCAAAAGATGAGCTTGGTAGTAGGAATAATAATCAGTAATCTGTACTCTCTCTCTCTCTCTCTCTCTCTCTCTCTCTCTCTCTCTCTCTCTCTCTCTCTCAGCCCACCTACCGTCTCAACTCGGTAAGCTCCTCCTGGTGTTGTGTCTTCTCTCTCTCCTTCTCACCAAGACTCGCCTCCAAAGTTTTTATCCTCCTTTCCTTCTCTTGCAAGAGGTGGGACAGCCCTCCCGAAGTGGTCCCTTGAAGACTGGACATCATAAACTCGGGTCCCACACCTACGGAACTTGTGGAGGATTCACTCGGCCTGCGTCCGGCCGGGGGAACCATGGGAGGTGCCACACCCCCCATGTCAACAGCACGACGGATTGTGACGGTGCCCGGCGGTGAGGGGTGGACTCCAGAGGGTGGAGTGAGTGAGGCTGTGGAGGAGACGGCCGAGGGACCAGGGGGAGTGGACTCTGTGACACACACACACACAAGAAAGATAATGCCACATATAACTGACATGTATAGTTTACAACTTGCACACATTTTATTCTGTATCAACAGAAAGCTTTTCTATATGCTGCCAGCAATGCTCTTATAGATCTTTCCTCTTTCTGGTGGTTTATATATGTAGAGAGAAACCTCGGAACAAGGTTATAAAGTTTAACATGCAAACTAAGTTTGTGCACTATTTCGAAGGATTTTTAAAAAATCAACTTTCGATTTTAACTATACATATTGCCACCAATGCTCTTACAGTGTAGCTTTCCCCCCTCAATAATATATTGTTATTTGTAGGAAGGGAGCCTGGGAAATGGTTATATTTAACATGCAAAATAAGCGCTTGTACTAACTTACTTTCTGAGCTACTGGCAGCTGAAGCTAGTTTTTCAATCTTAGGTAGAGGGGCAAAGAGTCCGTGTTTTGGAGGACAGTGGAAATACCTGTGAGTGTGTGTGTGTGTGTGTGTGTGTGTGTGAGTGTGTGTGAGTGTGTGTGTGTGTGTGTGACACAGAGGGATATATAGAAAGCGTGTATGCTAGCATTAATGTGCATTATTGACACTAGGGATTGCCATAAATCACTTCACAACAGATTACCACAGGGTATCAAAGAGAGAGAATTCTACAATACTTCCTTCAGTGAACAAAGCCTATAGTGCAACCAGAAGCACTACACTACGCACAGTCACACCGATAACTCACTGATACACACACACAAACAAGAGGCATTGTGTTCATGTATTCACAACTACAGTACATTAGTATAGGCACACAATACACCATAGCTATTGTACACACAGTACATATAATTATGCACAGTTAACTCAATCATATACTGTAAAAAATTTCCCTAAAACTGCTAAATTGGTAGACACACGACTTTCAAAGCAAAACACACAAAGTGCACACAAACACACACTGCATACCTACCTCTTTCCAGACACTGCCCCGTCATTCTTTCCCATTGGTTCGGCCAGCTCCACTCCGGCCCAGATCCCTTTAGCGAACTCTGTCGGTCCTATAAACCTCAGCACTCCTTCCTTGGCACCACCGACGAGAACATTATCGCCCAGCTTCAACTTTTCTCTCAGAGCCTTCACGTGAGCAGGGTCCACTAAAGGTCGCGGCCTTTCCTGAGAAGGTGCACGTTGATTGATCTGCCGAGCGGGCGGAATGGAATTCGGGTTTGTGCTCCCAGCACCGGTCGATTGAACCAGCGTCAGTTTTTGTGGCCGGGTAAAAAGGCCATGATTGTTCTCACACTGAAAGTACTGCACACCTCCGACACATCCGTTGTTTTTACCCTCATTCGAATCCAGAATGATCCCTGCCCATAATCCACGAGCAAATTCCGTCTCTCCGTAGAATCCCACCACTCCCGGCTTCCCTCCTTCCACCATCACGCGGTCCCCAACTTGAAACGTGTAGCCACCGTCTCTTGTCCCGCCAGTAGCCTGAGGGCGTGACGACGAGGGTTCCTTTTGCTGCGGGGTCGATCCTCGCGAAACTAATTCCAGTTTTTCCGGTTTTGAAAACAGCCCTCGATTCGGTTCGCACGTAAAGTACTGCACGCCATTTACGGAACCATTGTTCTTCCCCTCTGCCGTGTCAAGTATGATCCCTGCCCAGGTCCCCCGAGCAAACTGGGTCGGGCCAAGAAAGGCAATCACACCCGGCTTCACTCCTCCTACTAGTACCTGGTCGCTGACTTCGAATCCAGGCGTGGCTGTACCGTTGCTAGCCGGCTTTTCCTGACTCCCGGCTCTCGTGGCTTGACCGGAGGCTGGTCTTCCCGGACCAGGACCACTCCCGGCGGATTTTCGCAGACCCCCAATAGGGGTAGTTCGTGTCATTGGTGGGCCCTCTCTCTCGTAGTTGCCAGAGTTGGGACGGGATGATCCCCCGCCTGCGATGGGGGGTTTGGAGCCACTAGGAGGTCTGAGGGCAGTTCCAGTTGGGACGGGCCGAACGAGTTTTGAACCAGCAGGTGGTCTTAGTCTTGATGCCATGGTGACTCAAGAGAGGGCGTGTGTGTGCTGGAGAGAATAAAGTGAAGCCAAGTTGGTTTACAGCGATGTTAGCTAGTTGATGAACAAGACAGGGAATCAGATACAATGCCCAACATTTACCCTTAAAAAATTATGTAGCTCAATGTAAAGAGCAAAATTCTCTAGACAGTTTGATGAGCGTACATTAGAATACGTTAATTTATTACCTACTTGGTGCTAAAGTAGTGCAGCTTCCCTCCTCGCGTATAATAAACTGACCAAGTTTTCTCTCTCAATTTTGACACTGTGGTTTTATTTGACACAATTTTCTAATTTGCATGATTGCGCACTACCTCTTGATCACGTGACACTCATCCCTTGTGCCAGTGGGCGTGGTTTACCTCCACGAGTGGGAGTGGCTGGAAAAGGTCACAAGGTCAACTTGCACCAGCAAGAACATCAAATGGATGATATTTTCTCGACTGAGCTATGGGCAGGGAACGCAACGTGGAGTCCGATAGATCCTTCTGCTTGCAGTAGAGATCCCAGTAGAAGCAGCTGCATGCTGACACAAGAGCAGGTAGGTATTTTGAAGTAAAAATCAAGCAACTTACTTTTCTAAAGTTCATGCTCTAAGTCTTCAGCAGTTGGATCTTGACATATATAATCAAATGGGCATTAACTTGAACTTTAAATGTATATCTAATATATATCTATGACTTGTAAGTTGAACTAAAAATATTATCAGCACCATTTCCTGATTGTCCTACAACAGAATGCCAAGAGGGATATCATAGCAGTCATCAGATGTGTGGTCTCCATATTGAGGTGAGTTGCTTCAGTCGAAAACACAAACTGAAATACTATCTACTCTGTGCTAACTTTATTGCCACATTGTACAGGATGCTTGTATATAACTGTTGTTTTACTGTTAATGGGTATAATGTATCTTTGCACACTCTCTATTTTATCGTTTGTGCAGTATCATAGGGGCATCATCTATTATAATCTCTGTGAGTGTTAAGAAGCAGATGTTCAGTCCAAAGGTATATACAGCTTCAATAATATTTAGTAATACGCTCACCTGGCATGCAGCTCATGTTTATAGTGATGTAATGTTTATTTCCTTGTATTGACAATGTAATAATAATATTGAGGACTAATTTTGTATTGTGTCAATGAATGAATGCACACAGTGACACACACACACACACACACACACACACACACACACACACACAAGATTCATCCTATATTCATGCTCTCCATTGCTGACTGTCTTCTAGCGATACTCTGGATTGTGGGTGGAGCTTTGTGGTTACAAGGCGCTACCTCCAATATCCATTCTGAGAGGGTTGGCTGTTTCACTGTGAATTTGATGACAGTGGTAAGGGTACTGTATAGCGAGAAAGTTTTGTGGGGTTTAACTTTCATGGCCAGTTTTCACAGATCGTGTTTCATCCGTGAAAGTTTTTAAATCTCCATATTATGTATGGGTATCATACACCTCATCCGCGAAAGTTAGACATTGCAAAACTTTCCCACTATACAGTAATAGCTTTTAACTGGCAGTGCTCAGACTCTCTCTCTCTCTCCCTTTTGTTTTTCATAATATTATGCTCAATGGTTTTATAAAATGCATAATGAGATACTATAATGTTTCCTCTGATATAAACTTGATAATAATTTTTTTACTCTATCTTCTATACTCTAGATTCTTGAGTGTGTCACTACAAATTTGACACTGGTCTATGCCCTACTGGCCTACTCTGGCATCAAGCAGTGGGACTTCAGTAACGTTTATGTGAGGATTTTCTATTCAGTGCATTCATTGAAGCTTGATAAAGGATCAACTGTGCATTTTTAGACTTGACAATGAAGACATGTGATTTCTATTTCATTTTGTTCAGACTATGTATAGACAGCAAGAGCCGGGACACGTGTGGAGTGTTTACAAGACTGTCACAGTTTACATTGTAGCATGGTATGTATAAATTATTCTCCCAAAATGAAAGGAAGAACTTTAGAAAAAGGAAAAAAAAAGTTCAACCTGATTAGCCTCGTTCCCAGGCTTCCCCCCTCTCAGATAATTCATTTTTAGAGAAAAAAAAAGCTAAGGGAGGGCCTGGGATCGAGGCTATACAACCTGATCTAGTTATAAGTATTGCTCCAGGCTCTTTCTTTTTTTTTCTTTCTTTAGTTATTTATTTATTTATCTGTTTTTGGTAATGAGGTTGCCTACCTCTCACAATAATCCATGCAGGCTTCTCCCAGTGATCTTGATAATGACTCCATTCGGTATCATTGCAGGTGTCCATCATATCGTCAAGGAAGCTAACACCTGCAGTTGTTGGTCAGTCATATATTAAGTCTTAAACGTAGCCTCATTTCCAGGTATTCTGCTATCAATCAGTTCAAGGGGCCTGGGAACAAAGTTAAGGTCTTGTAGATCAGAGTACACACTCATGAATCAGTAGCCTCATCCCCAGGCTCCTCTTTGACCTTTTTCCGTGAGAGAAAGATCAAAGGAGAGCCTGGGAACGAGGCTAATATACACACTCAGGAGTTTGAAGTGTTCATTGCTGTATAATTATTATCTCTCTCTTTCTCTTTGGTCTTGAAGGTGCCTCCCTTACTTTGGAAATGTTGTTCCATTATCTTGGTCTGGAGACAAAGTATGCTAGCACCTTCCATCCTTTCATTTCCCCACCCACCCCCTTTACCTTGCCCCTTTAATTTATTTAATTAGCCAACAGCAGTATACCTCTATCACATGAGGATGTTTATTGCATCATATGGTGTCGTCATTGGTCTTCATTACATCATCGTGTTTACACTACTGGTGATCATTTATTGGAAAATTCTTCGAAGAATTCGCAGCATGAGACTAGTCCACGGTATCACCATGACATTATTACACACAAACACAGAATTATATCTATCCCATTGACTAAAGTCCATCTGGTTTGAGAATGCCGCCAGAAGTGAAATAATAAGATTCATGTATGGGACAAAATAGCTAACTTTTGACTGGTAAGGTGTATATAGGAAGCTGGAAAAGCAACTTAAAGAACGGGGAGAATGAGGGCTTTCCAATGGTGGTTGAAATTTTGAAATTGGTTAGATACATTTAGAAAGTTATTCAATTTTTTCTACCGGCATTCTCAAACCAGATGGACTTTAGCACTATTATTCCTGTGAATCTTGCCACACACCATGGCCATAACCTTGTCCCAGACCTGGTCCTCCCTCGAGCCTTATATATCAGTGGGGAGGTAGGAGCCAGGGTACAAGACTACCATGGCCACATATATGTACATCTCTTCATTAATTGTTAATCTATACATACATGCACAATGCATGTAGAGCGAAATAGGACCACTCAGAATCTGTATGGTGCTACTGAGGCTCTCATTATTAGAGGGCAATCACAGGCCAAAGCACGAGTTGTTTATTTCCTTACCAGTTTTGTTATCGTGGGATTCTTCAGTGAGTTGAACACACCCACAAACACTCACACACATGCACAAAACAAACATGTGATGGCAACCAAGAGCTATTTGACCTTAGACTTTGTGTGTGTGTTTTTCCCCCTAGATCTGTTTCTCTCCATTGCATTCACCGTGTTTGAGTTCTCTCATCTGGTGAAGAAGGACATTCTTGAAGACCTCTCAGTGTTTGAACACTACCCCCCACCATTTCCATTCAGCCTCTACATTTTACAGGTTACCATAGTTACCATGGATTGTTAGCTCATTGTTATAAACTGTCAAGTAGTGGGGCTTTGCGCTTGCTCTCTCTCTCTCTCTCTCTCTCTCTCTCTCTCTCTCTCTCTCTCTCTCTCTCACACACACACACACACACACACACACACACACACACACACACACACACACACACACAGTCCATCACAGTTCCCCTCCAAGGTTTCCTCAATGCCATCGTCTATGGTTGGACGAGAGACGACTTTGTCTCTCTTCTCCACAACAACAAACCCCTCACACCCAACGCTGTCAACGACGGCCAAGAAGAAGATGAAGATGAAAAGTTTTTGAACTCAGAGGAGATCCAACAAGGCCGTGGGGAGAGTCCCTCCTACACCAACAGCGGACGGGGGTACATTAGGGGACCACCTCGAGGCCAGCTGGGATCTGGACGGGAGTACTTGTTTATGGTGTCTGAGGAAACTGATATTGAGAACAAATGAGGTATATAGTGGAGGGTGATTTATGACCTTGATTACAGGGTTTCCCTCCTCAACTGAACTGATATATATCTCAACGTACATCATTATATATACATGTGTACCACATTAATTATTTCATTATTATTATTATTATTATTATTGTTGTTATTATTTCTTATTTTCATCTTTTAAAATTGATTATATTTTGATCACTGCCTAACCCCTACAATCACTAAAATTTAATGTCATTGTTTTTTCAAGTGAAAACGGATTGAATATTGAATAAAAGTTCAAAAATAGCAAAATTAAACATAGGACTGCACATACACTTACAATTATTATTATCTACACAAATACCGTTTTAAATTTTTTATCATGCCATTATCAATAACTTTTTATTGACACCTGTCAGAGAAGCACATGGCAAAGGAAAGCTATTCTTGACTAGCTTTTGGATCAGACGGCCTGTCAGTTAGTGAAATACCAAGAGCAAAGGCTAGTCCCAGAGCAGCTACTGCCAGAGCAGCAAGGCCCATGTGATAGGCAGCTGTCCTCTAGTCCTCCTACAAACAGGTAATACTATCCATCAGGTATGTACAGCATCATGTCCATACACACACACACACACACATACTGCAATAAATTCTTATACAAGATTAATAATTATTTTACAATAATAATTATTAAGCTTGTATAAAAATTTATTGCAGTAATACTGTCAATGCTATAATCAGATGCAATGTTGAAGAAGGCCCATAAGTTATAATGTTGTAGCCTCGTTCCCAAGCTCCTCACTTGCAGATAATTCTTTTGAAAAAAATATTCGCAAAGGAGAAGCCTGGGAACGAAGCTACCATCTCAGTATCATACTGCATTTGCTTACTTCTCTCAATGGGATATAGATAAGTCCGTGACCGTTCAAAAAGCCGTTGGTCGGGCGAACAACATCCACATCGTGAGCACACGAGTCCTTTGACGACAGTTGAAACTGATTGACTACTGTTGCATTGTTTAGAGAGCTAAAGTTGCTTGATATGTCACAAAGAATCGGTTTTCTTTCACTTCTATATACAAAATACAGAAGATATTGGAAAAGAGAGTGACTATAATTTACTGTATAGCTCCAAATTTTCGTGGCACAAAAAGTTTACGAAAATTCTATCTTTGCTGTTTAGAACTAATTCTCATGATTCACAATCACTGAAATTATATTGCCAATTATAATTCTAAACATTCATGAACTATGGTCCAATTCACGAAAATATTGTGCCACAAAAATCTGGAGGTATACAATAGCTTGGAAGATGGTGAACAAGAGAGAGATTTGCCTACCCTAAAACTTTGTCTGCAAAGGTGTAGTTTTGGTGTACTTGAGGGAGTTTTGAAGGGACTGATGTGTCAAGAGCTGTGATTAGTAGACACCCTTTCACTGTACACTTGAATGAGTCATTACAAACTGAAAGAATATGTGTTTATGTATGTGTGTGTGAGGTGTGTGTGAGAGGTGTGTGTGAGGTGTGTGTGTGTGTGTGTGTGTGTGTGTGTGTGTGTGTGTGTGTGTGGACATGCTGTACGTACCTAATGGATCCTGTAAAGCAGTGACATTGACATCAATGATCATTTCTAGCTTGATCTCATCATCTATTCTCTGGCCCCCAGGCTTGTCTGCAATGCATTAAGATCACATACCACACATCACTAAACTATCACTTTCGGCAGTCAACATAAGCCCATGAAAGATCCACATAGAGGGCAAATTTGGCAAGCATTAAACTCACATTTTAGTTATTATTGATGACTTTATATGCGCACATGCATATAAAACTGTTTAGGGATTTGAAGAAAAATTGGCTAAAATTTACCTGCTGCATGGTATATAGTTTTATTTCAGAAAACTATAATATACCAATTAAAATTTCTCAACCTGCAAATGGTCTCCACTGATAAGAAACTTCACAACAATCACACATTATTTTAAACCAACCTTTTATCTGCGTTCCCACGTCAGCTCCAGTGAACGTCCCATATAGCACCCCTTGATTGCCAGCCGTAGCAAAGGACTTGGCCACTTTTTTCTTATTCACAGTAAAATTTAGTGACACTCCAACTTTTACATTAGTTCCATTGTGATTCGGTGGGATGACAAGTACGGTGTTGTCTTTCAATATCGTGCTCCAATTAGTGCGCTTCTCGTTGAGTGAAAAACAGTAGTCTTTTCGGCCAAGCTTTCCTAAATAAGCATTCCAGTTCTGTATGCATGATTTGTGTGGTTAATAATCTACAAAAATTATACAAAATTATTACAAATTTACATAAATCTAAGCAATTTTCACAAAGGCACAAATTATGTATTAGGCATAATTTGGTGAGTGTTTAAATAGTGGCCTCACCTGCATTGCATCTAGATCAGGTAGGACATTTTTAGTAGTTATGAACAATCCTACGAGAGGTAGAGTGATGGCAATGAGAAATAGGGAGACGATGAAGAGAAATGAAGACGGCTGTTTCAAAATGTACTTGAATATACGCAGTTTTACTATGTCACAAAGCAATCTTTGGCATCTTCCCTCCCTTTCCATCTCTAGCTTCTGTTCAGGTGGTAGCCTGTACACGCCCTTTCCCTTCTTTGTGCTGTTGCTTGCCATCGCTACTTTATTCTGGTGTGCTTTATTTAGAAGGCAAAAGGTTAAAGGTCATAAAATTCCGCGCATTGTTTGTACAGCATTGTGTACGTGTGTGGCTAGGTGTGTGGTGTCTCTTTGTATTGTTTCTCAAATACCACACTTCTCTTGGAGAAACAGTGCGGCCGCCATTCATTATGGACTCTCTCGGCAGCGCGCTGAGCCTGTTGGAAAATTCCACGACAAACGATAGCCTTCTGCAGTGTGCCTACCAGCGCCATTGCGAGAAGAGCGTGATGAGAGACCAGGTAAAAGTGAGTTGCCGTGTGTGCATGCTTACATACTTTACGGAATCTAATAGAGTGACAGGTCTATTTTATGTGGTCAACTGCAAATAATGCATGAATATAGTTTGGTGAGTGTGCCAAAACTATGAATAAAATTTATTTATGATGGTGAAGCCTCCTTCAAACCTATAGAGTATTTTCTGAGTCCCTCAGCTCTGGTGCTTGCCAAGTTGAGCATGACTTTAGTGTCAGTCAGATGGACAAAACCTAATTTGCTATCTTACAGTTTAGCTACTTAACTTTGTAGTCACAACGTGTGTCTTTAGAGTCAAGAGTTGTTTGCTATTATTATCTCATC
>CAXIPT010000007.1:4844714-4869714 GCA_964030475.1 Tethya wilhelma | reverse complement strand
TGTGTGTGTGTGTGTCCCGGAAATTAATTGCATGCAAAATTAATGTATAGAAGAAGAAAAAATTGTTGTGTACATGTAATCTTTGTGTCTGTGTTGCCAATGTTGCTGTATAATCATTGTGATTTTGAATTTCCCCCTTATATATCATATATATTCAAGGTTCACTGACACCCAAAACCAATCCTCTTTGTCCAAATTTCAATCCAATTAGTCCTGATTTGGGTTGTTGCTGTCCTCTCAATGGTTGCTGGACGCCACCCTACTTCAACTGGATCCTGGGGGTGTGCAAGGGACAAGGCTGTGGGAACTATGCCAATACACATGGGACACAGAGCTTCAAAGATGCAGGTTCAGACTTGATCGTGAACTATGTTGCATCATATCAGTGGGATTCAGCTAGCAAAAAATGGCTCCTCAATGCCGACTCTTCGTTCAATACAAACGGATCTAGGCCACCTTATGATACCGTTAAACCTAATGGTGGTCTGAATGCAAGCGAAGCTTGGATGCAACCTCAGCCCGGCGGAGCTGCAGACTGGAGTTGGGGATATTATCCAGCCGGTGTCAGAGGAGTGGGCCCGCCTGGGATGATGTTTGTGCTGTCGGTGAAGAGTGCTTGGAACATGGCCTGGTATATGCTCAATCAAGTCACTCTGGATAAAGGACCAACGGTGCTCTACCCAAATGACAGTTGTACATATGGCAACAATAACTGTTGGTCCGCCGGCAATGCTGGAGAGATAGACTTCCTGGAGTCGGTTTGGACGGTGAATTCCGGAGCTGTGGATGACTATAGAAGACTCTACTCCACCCAGTGGAACCAAATTGGTCGGTCTTTTGTCGGAACACAGGGTGCTACTTGCAATTCCGACGGAGGGTGGTTTTCTGAAACTCTTACAACAAACAGCTACTTTCGTGGATCAAAACGGGAAGATAACACCCCCTATATATACGTGGCTGTGGTAGATTCGATAGGGACATTCATGTATCGTATCCCGGCGGGAAAAGCTGCAACAATATGGCCAGGACTCACAGAAACCACAGCCGACTGTTCTCTCCCTGCCCGTCCAACCCAGCGACCATCCAATAACGGTCCACCGTGCAACGAGAGCAACACCTACTGTGCACTGTTTCTTCCCAACTGTCCGGCTGAAAAATGGGGTGGTGCATCCGCAGGTCACCAAGGAGCTGCTAACCAAGGCTGTAAAGTGAACGGTCAACAAGGATGGTGTCAAAACTGGTGGAGGCGTTTTGACAACACTGGTCAGTGGCTATGGCCTGAAAACGGACACAAAAGTGTCATTAATTATCAGAGACCGGCAGCTCCAGTTACGATGCCTTGGAACTACGAAATGGAGTCATGGAAGGAAGATTGGCAAGGCAATGCTCAGCTGAACCCAGGCTGTTGCGTGAAGAATCAGGGAAATTGTGCAAAAGAATTAAGAAATGGAGCAAAGAAGCTCAAGGGAATTTTCACATCGTTTCTTTTCCCATTGGTCCTGTTCTTTATTGGGACGTTGCATCCTTTTAATTAATTAAGTTCATTATATTGTTTGTGGCATGCACGCATTAGGCATTAATGCATGAACTTCTGGCAATAGCTTAGCTACAGTTTACTTGAACCACTATAGTCCACTACTATAGTCGATCTGTACATAACTAAACAAAAAAGTGATTATTATTTTTACAGTATATACAATAAAATTTAATTACATGCACAAGAAGTTGTGAAAAATATCATGAAAACATGCCTTATAAATATGTGCTTTAGCCAGGAGTTGAGCTATGTATAGTTATCAATACATACAGCTAGGTTAATTGACTAAGGTCTAAGGATTGACTACAATAATCATGCATGTGCCAAAATTCAGAGCAATGCCTTGTTTATAATACTTTTCTTACAGTGATCTAGTATATAGTATAGTAAAAAAATTTTATAAAAATAACAGTGTAGGAATGGGCAGTGCTGTAAAAAGCAAGGAAACAAGCCAATTACCAAGACTCTGAATTTCGGCATATGACTACTTCATTTTCAGTCTTCTCATCATATCGTAGTATATCAGCAGTCATGCAGGCAACCTACATTTGAGATTGTAAGGCTTTGGCACAAAAAAATGAATTAGAGTTTTAGGCCTTGCATGCAGTTGATAATCTGTCAGTGAGAGCCTCTGAGCAAGTTTGAAGACTCAATTTTGTTTGGTTAAATTTTTATGATCATAAACATTTTGTATTGTGCCTATGGGACATTCGGCCCATTCCTACTATACGTACTACCGTACGTATGATTATTGTTTGTGGCATGCACCCATTAGGCATATTATAATAATCTTGTATGAACTTCTGGCAATAGCTTGATTAGCTATAAACTATAGTTTACTTGCCACAACTATCGTCTGTATATCATTAAACAAAAAAAAAAAAGTGATTATTACCTTATTACAGTACAATAATTATGTGCACAGCTATAGGAAGTTGCTAAACTATCAAACATGACCACAAACCTTAATTATAATTTATTTGCTTTACTGTAGGAGTTGAGAATTACTGTAGGTCAAACTGTCATACATTATGTATGTACCTCAAATGTGACGTCACATTCACAAACTTGGGATATATACTAGCTATAGTTAATAAAAAGTAAATCTATCAATGCAGGTTATTGACTAAGGATTGAGTAATTGTGCATGTGCCAAAATTCAGAGCAATGCCTTTTTGATTACATTTATGGCGTTGCCCATTCCTACAATGCTCATAACCAAGATTCACACATGCATGCACATAATTATTTTCTTGCACACATAATCATGATCATCACAGACTATAGTAATACGTATTAACATAAACAATTTAAGAAAACACCTTATTGTAGTAATGCAGTTTCAAGTCCCTAGCTATAATTGTAGCAGATTATTACAATGCCATAATCCATAATAGATCATGCACCAAAATTTAATTATAAATTATTCACGTGCACATACAAAATTAATGTGCAAATTTCTTAGAGTGCTAATTATACTTTCCTATTTTCCTGGAGGAAGAGGAGGTTGCCTGCTCTCATGGTTGTTGTACCCAAATGGAGAACGAACAAATTCATCACTTTTACCAGTTAGAGAAGAAAGTGCCCGAGTCTCACGGTTGACATTATTGTTGTTGTACACACCCATAGGAGGCCTAGGAACAAGTGCCCGGGTCTCACGGTTGTTGTACCCCACTGGAGGATGAACAAATTCATCACTTTTGCCAGGTATTCCGGGAAGAATTGGTCGGGCCTCCAATTGTAATAGAGTAGCAGCTATTACAATAGCCACAAAAACTACAGTACATGGCTTGAGATACATCTTCACAATAGTTATTTTTCTGAGAAAAATTTTTGAAGTTAACCACTACTACTCGTATGTGTATCTAGAGACAACAGTCAGGCAATAGTAGACGATAAGTTCTTACAAGTTATATGTAGTACTTTTGACTATAATAATTATACAGCTATTTTGTGCCAAACAATCTGGGCACTCTTTGGTTACTGAAAATGACTGGAAACCTTACAATTTAAGTGCGCTTACACAAGCTACTAAGGTTGTAATAACAGTTGACCCCATAGTTACTATTACACGAGTAGTAACAAATGCGCAATACACAGAGCAAATATGCAAACGTGCTACATACAAAAACCTCAAAAATGTCAAAATTTCTATTTTTAGCAGCTATCCTATAATTATAGCAACTATATAAAAGTTATGCAAGCTGACATGTTTTCCTGATGTTCATTCTATTAATCCCTATAGTCATCAAAGCTCATAATAGATCATCTGTAGTAATTATCGTTACAAATACTATAATTAAATTACAATTGCGGATTTTCTCAAGATTATAGACATATAAATATTATATATC
This sequence comes from Tethya wilhelma, assembly GCA_964030475.1. NCBI lineage: Eukaryota > Metazoa > Porifera > Demospongiae > Tethyida > Tethyidae > Tethya > Tethya wilhelma. The sequence continues at coordinate 4,865,823 of CAXIPT010000007.1, read as the reverse complement.
CTTGACAGACCAGTCCTAAAAAATGAATAATGTGCTACCATATAGTATAGCAACTTCAGGTTTCTAAAGAAAAGTTCTATAACAAGTTTGGATAATATTAGGCTAGATAACTCTCATCATTCTATACAGTTTGATAGGTGCTCTATCCATCATCTTTTCAGCTCTGTTCAGAAGGCAGGTGAAGAGTCCAAAGGTATATATACTGTTACATGATCACACTCTATCCTTCCTGTTGTTGCTATGGAAACTATGGAAACTCAGCACAAATCCATAATATGGCCATTATGTGGTACTGTAATTGTATTGGTTTCCATGGTAACACTGCATGCATAAAACCCATGATGAAATTTGAACCCCTTATATCAGTGTTAATGTTTTATGGCATCCATTGTCGTATTACCTCATATATCCTAACACCCTCATATCACACACCTTACACCCTCACATCCTCATACCCTTATACCCTCACACCCTCACACCATCACACCATTACATCCACATACCCTCACACCCTCACATCCACACATCCACACATCCTCATATCCTCATACCCTCACACCCTCATACCCTCACACCCTCATACCCTCACACCCTCACACACTCACACCCTCACAGGTTCATCCCATCTTCATGCTCTCCATAGCGGACACCCTCCTAATAATATTATTCTAACAAGTTTGGATAATATTAGGCTAGATAACTATCATCATTAGGAGTCTATGAACATTTTCAGGTGAAGAACATCACATGCATGCTTGAATTGATGAACTACAATGATAATTATTATTAGCACAATCATTCTGAGAATAATATGCTATGGCTTGCATTCATAAGTGTCTGTTCATTATAATTATATGTCCTGCACATGTTTTGATCATTATAAGTTTTAAGCCTCAGTGTCAGATATAAAAACGGCTCTTCTGGGTTTGTGGGCATTACAATAGCCTATTACAATTGCTGCACTATATATACACTAAAGCCTCTCATAATTATGCCAGTTTACTTTGGATCAAAGCATGACATACAAACATCAATAGTATTATTATCATGACTATAGGATATATACATGACATGTATGGCACCACATAATGTATCACAAACCCATTTTATTGTCAGTGGCACCACATGAACATACTACTTTTTACCCTGCTATACAAACAATGATTAGGTCGAGTACTATATATAGGTAGGCCCAAATAAATTATGCTTTTTTTTTCTGCCTATTTTTCTTTTCTCTTGTTCCTGAAAGGAGACCTATTTTGCTTTCCCAAACTCTGCCTATTTTGCTTCAATTATGCTAAGGCAATTCTGTGAACGATGAGTTTCTTGATAAAATGGAAATTAAAACAAAACCTATACTCACAGCATTGATTGCCCTTGTACTGTATAGTACAAACAAATTAAGGACATATTTTTGCACTCTTGCGATATATTTTTGCACTCTTGCTGGTAAAAGCAAAACACAACAACTACAAAACCCAAACAAAAAAAGGAACAGCTAGTCTAGCTACCATAGTGCATGTGCACTGAAGCATTTATACCATATATAGCATCTGCATGTACTGAGTGGCAGTGTGTTTATTTGAGCAATTTGACTACTAGTAGGCTGGAGGACAAAGCTGAACTGCTTAGAATAAGGATCTTTTATCGGTATGAGATGCTATGGATTATACCAATTTTTCCAGAAAAATGCTCATTGCTTTCAGCTACCTATTTGGCTTGAAAAAATGCCAGCAGAATTTATCTGGGCCTAACTATAGGGCTAAGCATGTACTACACTTAGCATGAGCAGCTGTAGGATATTGCGGCTATCATTTTGTGTTTGTGTGTGTGTATGTCCGTTAGTGTAACTTCCATTTTGACTCTGGAACTGCTATTCTTCAGATAAATTAATAACAGACAGATAGACATACTTACTTATCTTGAAATTAAATAATGCGTATTGAATCAAAACTTTCACAGATGTCTCTAGTCAAACATACTTGTGGTCTTTTTCAAATGAGCTGAGCAAGTCCATGGATATGTAGAATATAATTATTATGGAAAATTTTGTGGATAAAAACTTAATTCACGAATGGATCGTGATCCGCGAAAACCACGAAAGTTTAACCTGCGAAACTTTCCCGCTATACAGTATATCATTGATAGAATCCTGCAAAATGCTGTAATTGGCCAATTAACAAGGGTGGTGTCAAAACTGGTGGAGGCTTTTTGACGGACCCGCAAATGCAAAAACATCACAGAACGTCATGAAAAATGCCACAATTTCTATTTTTAGCCAACTATTAATTGTGACTCAGTTCCTTAATAATTAAAAGAAATGACTAGTATTTCAGTTAACAAATTGTACACTTTTATCAAATTATAGTAATTAGGAAACATTGTAAAACTATTTCACATGTATGCATGCTATTGAAGTGACCTCACGTTCACAAATCACATGCATATCAATACAGGTTGGTTTGCTGACAACAGTTCCATTGTAGACTGACACACTACTACCACCACCATCCAGATTCTAGAATAATTAATAATGTTTATTATTCACAAAGCTGGTTATTAGCTTCTTAGAGACACAGACACGCACAAATTTATTTTCCACTCACTGCTGCATTCCAGGCTCCAAGTTCTAACAAAACTTCAGCAAACTCGAAAAGATCCAAACCCTTCTTTGTATCTTCTTCTCCATCCACCTGGATTGAATCCAAACACACAGCTGGTACATGTGCAATTATATTCATTAGATTCAAGTAATGACAGGGTCATACCTGCACTAAACTGAGTGATCCAGTGCTATTGAGTGCTATGGCTGTTCTTGGTGCCTTTTCAGTAACAAAGAGATTAGGTATTGCTTCAATGGACATACTCTCATTCACATACGACTGGCCACTATAGGAACCACAATACAGATATCAGTAGAGAACAGTAACACTTAAAAGATTAATTAAAACAGCACTACTGTTGAATGCAAAGCACACAATTCTATTCATACTTTGTAAGTGTTAGTTTATTGAGCTTTTAGATGCTTCTTCACTTTGTATGGACCACGAGACCCTCAATTATTCTTGGCACATACAAAAAGAAGCTGACTGTTTCAGCTCAACAAACTATTGTCTGTGACTATGAGCAATTGCTTACTTTTTCACCAACCATCCAGCTCCTTGAATGAGCTCAAAGAAGTGTCCCCCTTGAACTGTAGCATTTGTCATGTATCCAATAACAAAGCCGTCAGATTTCAGTCCAAAATTGACCCGATTTCCTCCGGGAATCTTTAGAGAGAGGGAAAAAAAAAGGACAAGAAAAGAATTACAATAAACCTCAGCAACTTCTTTCAGTAGTGGTACCTTCCCTACCTGTATAGGTGTGCTATCTGAGATGAGATTTCCAACACAGCAGCCATTCTTTGTGTTAAAGAAGCCAGCGTTGGTAGCATATGTGCAACCGTTTAACTTTGCAGTAGATGAAGTTGTTGCACGATGACAACAACCTGCAAAAATCCATGCAAGAAGATATTGTACGAAGCAAGTTTTAGTGTGTGCCTGTATGTAGTATGCTATCATGATATTAATGTTTTCCTTTTCCCAACTTTCTGGCATATAAATATACACAGGAAACATTAATTGTTGTGCATGCAAAACAAGTTTAAGTGTATGCTTGTATAAAAATGTATTAGATAATAAGCTAGTAACTTTAGCTGATTTTAGTTCTCATATATTTACAAAACAGTTCACAATCATATGATCAACCCTTTCCCCCATCTCTCTCTTGGCAAGAGAATTAGGTTAAACTTTTGTTTACTTGTTTATAGCATACCTCCAGTTGGTAGCTTGAAACTAAAACTCTCTGGAAATCCCTCACTAACAACAGCAACATGAGCTGTGTAGCTGCGTCCTGTTGACTTCACCTTGGAGCTCAGGGAGTAGTTGGTAAAACTGACCGTAAAGGTTCCCTTTTTCGGGAAGGGGACTGTTTCGTGGTCATCTCTGTCACACGGAAGTGAGGTCCAGCTCTTTGCGAGATGGAGCCACTCATTGCCTCTATACAAGCCATCAATGGCAGCATCTGTAGTGTGTATTAGCAAATTTTATGTACTGTACATATCTATATATATATCTAGAGGAAATGTTGACAAGTGCATGTAGCACTAGAAAAAGGCAACTAATTCTGATTTTATTAGCTAATGCTATATCTTCATCCACGTACCAAGGCCTTGAGCTTGGGTAGTCCAGAGAGCAAGTGAAGCCAATAACAACACAACTGGGGACATCACTGTAAAGGTTCAAACTAAAGTTCAACACGAGTAGATTTTTACTAATACGCATGCGCAGAATTCATTTGTTTTTCCCGCCAAAAATCCTATTAAAGGTCAAAGTTCCAGTCGTGCACGTGGTTCTCCAACTGAACTGGCCGGACATGGATTTGGAATCTCTCCTCTCTGGAGAGGGGGTAGCTCCTCTAGTGGCTGCTGCTCTGGTAGGTGTGCTTACGCTAGTCATTCTACTAGCTTGGTGCGTCTTCAAACCGAAAGACAAGAAGGAGAGTCGAGAAAATGACACAGAACCTGTCAGCAAAGAGAAGTTGAACGAAAAAGAGGACACCGAGAAGACTCAGGTGAAAGGAAAGAAGACCAAAGTGAAGCCAGTCTCAAAGAAAGTCGCTCTACCATCTCACCCACTTTTGGCAGCAGAGTTCAAAGGTCACACTGATGCTGTACTGTCCATTGATATTGATCCAAATGGGAAGTTTCTGACATCGTGTTCTGAAGGTTAGGAGCATTCCTGAAAATTTAGAAGTTACATGCTCTTTTCATAGAGTGTTTTCCTCACTTTCCCACTGGCTAAACTCAGTGTATGGGCACCTAATCATATTCCGAGGGTTTAGAAGTTTCATAACTATGCCTTCTCTGCTCTTGCTGTTTTTGTCTTTGGAGAAGGCGAGGTTTATAATGCTTCAGTGTGCTCTCTATGCTATTAGCCTCATATATCCATGTCTTCCTTTACAACTCACAAAATTTAAAATAAGTGCCGGAAAGGCCAGGGAACTGGGCTAGTATACTATAGTGTATCGTGGTACTCTAGTACTGTTTATGATTGTATGACTGTGGTCATTTTCAGATCGAACTCTCCGTCTCTGGTATCTTGACACACTGAAGGAGAAGGAACACAAGTGAGTGTACCTACAGTATCGTATCACTACCTCTTGGTTGACATACCAGTGTAATCAATCTATGCACATAAATGTACCATAAAGTAAATTGGGGTAATTTCAGTTGCAAGGTGTTTTCTTTCACTATTCCACCAAGCAGCTCCTTTCTATGACCAGACTATATTTCGAACTGTTCACACTATAGTATTTTCCAGCTGTAATAGGATTGTTTCTGCATACTGACCAAAACTTGTCCAAAAATCACTTGATATTGCTTTGTCTCTTCGTGTAGATACGTTCGCAAGAACACTGCTCCCGACTACAGCAGACATGTCAAGTTCAGTCCCGATGGAACTGCAGTTGTCTCCTTCATGGCCATCGACAACAACATCCAGGTGTTTAGGATCACCAAACAAAAGGGAGGAACCCTGTCGTTATCCGAATCGGCTGTAGAATTCCCCAAAGTATGACATCATAATGATGTAATTTCTGAGCATGCCCAGTACGTAATAACCTTTGTAATGTCTCGGTACGTATTATCATTTGTGATATTCCTCTAGTTGTCAGATACTTCGGAAAGTATCTTGGCGTTGGATATAGCATCGACTGGCCGCTATATAATGACTTGTGCTACGTCCTCATTCACTATATGGACACTCAGGGGTGAGGCATCACGTGATAGTCATGTGACTTATACTGGTAGCTATGTCAATGGTATTAATGTATGTTCTTCAGGTGAGGTCCTGGCTACCACACCCACTAACCACGCCCCCAACACGTGTGCAGCTGTTTCTCCTTGTGGGAAATTTGTTGCCTGTGCCGGTGAGTTGATAGGGAAACAATTTCTTTGGATGTATATATGGTAGCTGTTTTTATAGCTAGTGTGACTTTGTTTCGTTTTTGTGAATGGGTTTAATGTGAAGATTGTCATTCAAGATTAAGCTCTCTCTCTCTCTCTCTCTCTCTCTCTCTCCCCCCAGGTTTCACTCCTGATGTTAAACTTTGGGAAGTGGAGTATTCCAAGGGAGGAGACTTTCAACAAGTTAGTAGATCTGATTACATCATGATGACATCATCATTTATTTCCATCTACCTCAGGTGTCTCGTGTTATGGAGTTGAAAGGCCACAATGCTTCAGTTCTGACTCTCAGCTTTTCAGGAGATTCCACTAGGTATAGTGTTAGTTTGTAANCTCTCTCTCTCTCTCTCTCTCTCTCTCTCTCTCTCTCTCTCTCTCTCTCTCTCTCTCTCTCTCTCTCTCTCTCTCTCTACAGGATGGCTACTGTGTCTAAAGATGGCACATGGAAATTTTGGGACATTGATGGTACTTGTGTGTGTGTGTGTGTGTGTGTGTGTGTGTGTGTGTGTGTGTGTGTAATATTATAAAAATGATGGATTAATGCGCTAGCTTCATACCTCGGCATTCCCTTTACACTTCGCAATTAATTTTGCTAAACTTGAATGACTTTCCCAATCAGTGTCTCTTAATACCATATCGTCAGAGAGAAAGCAAGATAGGGTATAGGATTGCGAGCAAATGATCACCAAATTTTTTTCCCATTTTCTTTCCTTTTCCTTCTTTCCAGTTCGCTATCATCTCAGTGAGGACCCCAAGGCTCTCCTAACAGCCAACCTACCAGCCTCCTCCTACTCATCCGTGCTTGTCTCTCTCTCTCCCGATGCGAGAGTGGTTGCCATGGCAATGACCACTGCTGGTGGGAGTAGCTCCATCTTCATTTGTTCCACTGCCACAGGACAGCTGGCTACCTCGCTGGAGGACGTACACAGAGGTCAGGGTGCATGTTGTGTATTGCCCAAAGAAATAGGTTAGAGGCAGTGGTAATATTTTGTTATGAATTTATAAATCGTCTATGTTGAGCATGTTGAAGCACAAAACCTCTCAAGCAAAGGCATTTTTGGAAGCTAAAATTTAAAAAAAGAAAGTCCTTTGTAGATACTGTTTAGGTTGTCAAAATTCAGTCACTATGATTTTTGACTGATAATAATTCTTTGTCCAAAGGTTTTCAGTGTCCTTATCTTAAAAGCTCTTTATTGGCTATATTCTTCACTTTATTCATTGTCTGCTAGTGAATCATTTATGCCACTATTCACACACACACACATGCACACATGCACACACACACACACACACACACACACACACACACACACACTCACACTCACACACAACCCCCCATAGATGTGCGGTGTCTGTGTTGGGAGCCCTCTTCGGACTACCTCTACTCTTGTGCTGGTGATCGTCACATCAGGGTGTGGCACAACGCCCCCGGACTCAAGGAGCTAGTGAGAGAACTGAAGACAAAGCTCCCCAAAGCTTCATCCGAACCACTGAAGGTAATCTATGCTGCATAGCTTGGTTCTTAGGAAGGAGGGAGGAGCCTAGCCTCGTACATAGGCTCCTCCCTTTCTCCTTACTTGCACGTGAGGAAAAGAGACATTGGGACATGGCTAAGGTGTCTATGTACAAGACTATAGTTATTTAATTTATGTTTATTTTTTGTTTATTTTTTTGTTTGTTTGTTTGTTTGTTTGCTTGTTTGTATTTATCAATCAACAGAGAAGGATGCAGCAGCAGATTTCCGATGCAGAGTGAGTGGAATTTATTTACTTTACTAATAATGTAGCTTTTTCTCGTGTTTGTTGTCATTCTGATGCCAGACTCATATACCCCCTGCATGAATGTAAAAGTTACTGAAATAATTCACCACACTATCTGGTATGTTCACTGCAGGAAACGTCTGGATGCCTTAGGTCAACTCTGACTGAAAAAATACAAAAGGAAAGACGATCTTATAGTAAATTTTCTGAAGTTTTATATTATAGATTTTTCGATTTTTATTTTTGTGCAAAAAGAATACCCCTTGCGCGTTCAACATGGCCATGGGTGTGTCGGAGGTGCGTCCCGAGGCCACGCCCATTCTTACTACGCGGAAACAGAAGAAAGAGGCTTGTAGTGCGGTTTCTGACGACCTTTGCTGCATGCTCGTGTTAGAGAGGGTGCCATCATCATGTCTCACCCGTGGATTAATCTGACCGACTACCACCCTACCTGTTTGCCAGCAGAGTCCAGAAACAGCTGCACCATAGACCCCAATGAGGTAAATTTGACATTTTATATGGGCATAGTATTTAAGCTGCAGTAAATTTGTCTGAATATCTGGGAGTTTGAGCTGGTAATCAAGTGTACATGCTGGTCAAATGCTCTTACCACCAAGCTACTAGAGCTCTCAGGCATTGGAACAGAGAATAGCAGCACACACTACTGACACTAGTCCAGAGTTCAAAAGATCTAGCTGGGTTCAAATCCCAGCTAGATCTCAAAATTCTTTCCAATGAGTTTTCCATCTGTGCTTTCATTTTTCCTTGCAGCACTCCAAGAGAAATGCTATTGCAGCCATTAGGATTGTCTTCTCCATTCTCAGGTAAAGTCTTGTGCATGGGCCAGACGTTCTTGAGATGGTGGACCCTCTTGGAATGTCTGGTCCATGAGGCTACTCTACATGATGACCTAGCTAATCACATGGGTTTCAAATAATATTATGTTATTGTCAAGTCTCATGAACTGTTATAATTTATCTTTCTATCCAGTGTGTTTGGCTCACTGTCTATCATCATGTCAGTTCTCATCAGACGGCAAATAAGAAATCCTAAGGTAAGTTGGTGTATGAAGTTTTCGCGAGTGTATATATTAGCCTCAAACCAAGCACTCAGGAAAAAAATTAGGTAGGATAGAGCCTGGTTTGATGCTATATTTATATATAGTGAAATCCTTCAATTCTGTAACAGCACACTTGTAAAACAATACAATAACATATTGATATTTTATTGTGATGCACAAATACACATTCTGTGGACATGTAAAAAAAATTATAGTGACCATGTACAAACCTGGTTACTATAATTTTTAATTTCATTATCTCAATTATGGTACATTACAGACACAGACATGCACAGAATGACCAAACTTTTACTTCTATGCTTTTACTCTTCTATTCCTTGTGTTACGTATGCAGGTTTTTCCCATCTTCATAATCTCTATAGCGGACTTCTTGTTGGCTCTGACGTGGGTGGTGGGAGGAGCTATGTGGTTTTCTCATATCTCTGAGAGGGTGTGGTGTTTCCTCCCCTCTCTGCTCACTGTGGTAGGAGGCACAAACCAACAACTCTAACAACACCATCTTCATCTTTAGCTTTGCTCCATTCATACATGCACTGCAGATCTTGGTGTGTGTCACTGCCAATCTCACAGTCGTCTATGCCTTGTCTTCTTACACTAGTCTCAAGAGTAAAGACTTTCAAAATATGCTTGTAAGTTTCATGCATGCATTAGTCCACTAGTTCTGCCATTAATTTTAGTCACAGTATTATAACACTGAAATTGAAAGTGTTTACATCAACACTATGTAATGGTTGTACTATTAATTTTGATAGCAACAATAGCTATTGCTGGCAACTTTTTGCTTAATCTATCGAGCTAGACGTATTTTTCGCTTACTGACTCTTTCTTAAAACTCACACAATGATCGTAGTGAAGCCAGAAATGGTTGTAGCTTGATAGAATACTTTGTGTGTGATGATATCCTTTAACCTCAGGTAGCAAGACAACAGTGTGTATAGACAATATGCTAGCCTCATTCACCTATCTTTCCTTCTTGCTGAGCTGTGAGACTATACAAAAGAACACCTGCTTCATTTCCTTACTATGTTTGTGTGTGTGTAGCATAAACTTATTGCTGAGTCAACTTTCAATAGATAGTTCTCTCTCCTTGTGTGTGTGTGTGTGTGTGTGTGCGTGTGTGTGTGTGTGTGTGTGTGTGTGTGTGTGTGTGTGCATGTGTGTCTAGCACTTAATGCTGAGTCAATTTCAAGAACAATTCTCTCTCCTTGTGTGTGTTGACAGACTAGCCTACATGTGACTGATGCGGATCTCCAACCAGTGTGGTCTTCCTGTAGGACCTTTATCACCTTTGCAGTAGCATGGTAGGTATGAGATTGTGACAATTTTGTTCGCTTTTACCTGAGCCCTGAAAGTCAAGTAGACTTTCTTTGTTATAATATGGGTAAAATACTTGCCATAATAACGGCACCAAACGCAGAGATTTTGACTGGTGAGTGGTAGTTTTGAATCAACATGAAATTTGCTCCTAAATTGTAATTATTGAAATCGGTTAGCTCACAAATACCGTATAGCTCCAAANTGCTTATGTCCCTTTACACACACACACACACACACACACACACACACACACACACACACACACACACACACACACATCTTCCCAACTATCCTCCCGCTCCAATAGACTTGATTCTCTCTTATTCATTCGCTGTCTTGGAAACAAAAGCCATCATCACAGGAGTTCGGATCAAGCACCAGCCATATGGACAGAGAGATAGGCTCACTCTCTTCCCATTGACCGTATATATTCTACAGGTAGATGTGTACGTGTGTACCTCCTACCCAGGCACCTTAGTTTGCAACTCACGAAATTTAAAATAAGTGCCAGGGAAGGCCTGGGAACAAGGCTAGGGTGACTGTAGTGTTATGAAAGTCCACATTTTTTTATTGTACAGACAAATGCTCCTTTTGTTTCATTTGCATGTGCAAGGCAGAGGGTTTAGCATGATATTGGCCTCACAAATTGTGTTGAATTTCCCTACTTTCATTTTTATCTAATAATATGTAACAACAATAACACTACAAAATTAAAGGTGCTATTGCACGGAAGCGGCAACTTTTTGAAAAAATGGCCCAAAAATCAATACTGAAATTTCATTGGTTGAAAATACGTCATTGGAATGCAATTTGCGCTCCTATTTTCGCGTTGACTCCAACGTACGCATAATTTTTCTTTGTGACCACGTGGCAAGTTGCAGCTACCTGACATACTTATACGCTTAGACTTACCTCATCTAGCTTCTTTCTTCCCCGTTCCTTCTCTTGGTACGCTTCTACTGCTCATCATGTCTTGTAAGCGTTCAAATTCAAACTGCACGTGGTCGCACATTTTTATACACGCATATTGTTCTACGCACATTATGGCTTCACTACGCGGTGTAAATTACTACGCGTACAACTTCCGTGCAATAGCACCTTTAATAATAATTATATATGGAAGGCTTATATACACACCCGCACCCACACACATACCTACACACACACACACACACACACACACACACACACACACACACTCACACTCACACACACACGTGACACACACACAGTCCATCACAGTTCCCCTCCAAGGTTTCCTCAATGCCATCGTCTACGGTTGGACGAGAGGCGATTTCGTTCGGATGATCAACCATCGTAACAGTGCCACCATCACCAGTAGGACCAGTGATGAGGAGAGTGACAGTGGAAACCACGCCTACCAGAGGAGTCTCCTGATGGACAAGCACGCATTGTCGTGGTCTCAAAGTCCCACTGCCAGTGGCCGCAGTGGGAGAGGGCCCAAACTATGAACCAAGATTCATTTTTTTTGCATAAAAAAAGTTGTCTTTAAGACCCCATTTAGCTATGGTGTGTGTATATTAGGGCCCAGCATATTATGCTCCAACTTTTTGTTATTATGCTATGCTCCAGTGCTCACAAAAGCATTGAATTATGCTCTCAAATACTACCAAAAATGCTCGCCAGTATCCCCACTATAATGCATTTTCCTGGACCCCGGGGGCAACTATTTTAGTTCAGAAACCATTCTAATTGAACGTGAGAATCTGGAGCATGTGTTAATAAAATTTATATTAGACAATTAATGTTCCACTTTCTCTAAACCATATATTATACAACATGCAGACCTACAGCTATAGTATATAGTCTTTACTACTATATATAGCTAACATGGATCGCTTGTGACCTCTGCACAAAGGTCATAAGATCCATGTTAATACCAAAAGACTATTCTTTCATCAATGCACTATTATGCTAGCATTATGCTCAGTGCTTGCAAGTATCTATTATGCTCAAAATTATGCTAGCATAAAATGCTGAGGCCTAGTGTATATACATGATTCAAAACATAATGCACAATACTAAGTCTTCATCTATTTTGTAATTTGTGGGCAAGGTTAAGCTCTGAACGGAAACCACACCCATTTAGTTGATAGCAGTGTGAAACATGACCATGGGTGTTATAACTCGTTGTAACAGACCAAGTACATCATGGCTAGTGGTGGCAGCACTCTCCCCTGGTTCAATATCACCACTCTCCCCGACACAGACGCCATCTGCACGGGGAATGTGTACAGAAACAGTTGCATCTTTGAGCATTCTGAGGTAAATAGCATCTTATGCAAAAAAATATTCTCTGTAGATCAGTACCTAAACATGTCTTGTTGTTGTTGAAATGTGCAGCTCAGCAAGAGAAATGCTATTGCTGTCATCAGAATGGTAGTATCAATTCTCAGGTATGTAAATTAATCTATTGATAAGTTGTACCACTGACTCAGTATACTCTAGACTAGTGTACATCTGTGATTCAGATACTAGGCCACATGATGCATGATATATGGTGGATAAATGAATGGTGATTTTACTAGTCTCTGTTGATTTACAGTATTGGGGGCTCTCTCTCAATCATAATCTCTGCTGCTATCAAAAGACAAATTCGAAATCCTAAAGTAAGTGAGCTAATCTCTTCATCAGCCAGGGTACATAATTGTACCACAAAAATTTATCATTGTCATAAGAACAATTAATATTCTGGCAGTAGAATATTATTATTATCTGCTCACAGCAATAACAATTGCATGCAAGCCTCAGTTCGGTGATTTACAAGAGTGATTGGAAGATAGTACATAGCTTGCTTCCCAGGTAGCTATAGAGAAACCCCTCCCTAAAAACCTTTCACTCATGCACAGTGGAAAGGGGAGAATCATTGTCATTCTGTGATTGTGAGTAAGTCATTCATTCCGTGAGTAACATAAAGGTCCTGATCAAAGAAACTTTAAGAGTCTGTGAATGAGACTATCAGGTATTCAAGTGGTTTGTGCTGTGGTTGTCACTGGTTGCATTATTTGGGCTGTCTAATCAAATTTTATTACCAAATGTTACATGATATGAACAATGTGTGTTTGTTGTATGGCTGGGAAAGACTTCATAGTTTGTTGTTGAGTAGTTATAGTGCACACTCCACAATACCAAACCTGTACGTGTGACATACTAGAGTCTGTAAGACAGATATATATGACTCTGTATATTACTCATGCCATGTGACAATGATATCTCCAAAATTGTATACAATACTGTCTGCAAATTTATAGCTAGCTAGGCACACAGACAATACTCTGCATGGTAGTGAATCTTATTATTTTCTATGTTTGTCCTGACTTGTATGTATGCAGGTTCTTCCCATCTTCATAATCTCTATAGCGGACTTCTTGTTGGCTCTGACGTGGGTGGTGGGAGGAGCTATGTGGTTTTCTCGTATCTCTGAGAGGGTGTGGTGTTTCCTCCCCTCTCTGCTCACTGTGGTAGGAGGCACAAGCCAACAACTCTAACAACACCATCTTCATCTTTAGCTTTGCTCCATTCACACATACACTGCAGATCTTGGTGTGTGTCACTGCCAATCTCACAGTCGTCTATGCCTTGTCTTCCTATGCTAATCTCAAGCACACAGACTTGCAAAGTATTTTAGTAAGTCAACTACTTAATATTGTCTTTTGGCATGGCATTTTGTATTAATATTTTTATCTCAATCTGTTTCACTTAAAGGCAAATATTCATCAATCCAAGCAGCACCCTATCTGGCATCCTTGCAAATCTACCCTTGTGTACATTGCTGCATGGTATGTATATATAGTGAATGTGATCTATAATTATGGGCCAATAAACCATGCAGGTTTAAAACTCATAATATGGGCCAATAAACCAGGTTTAATGCTATATAATTATAGGAATTTGTATTCTTACTTTATAGGATTTTGCCCACATGTATCATACTTGTGCTGTTTGCATCGATTGAAGTCACACTTCACATTGTGAGGGATGCTAACAGTTGCAGCTGCTGGTATGTTACGTATACGTTCAGTCACTTGACCAAAGTTTGGTACTGTCATAAAATTTAATGTATTACACTGATTTATTAACATCTTTATTTTCATATAACTATACAGGTGTATACCATACTTTGGAAATGTACTACCATTTGCATTTGAAAACGATGCAGTAAGTATAAATTATGGCAAAAACAGTCTTTTTCTATTGTTTCAGTGAAATATAAGCAATTCTCTTACCCCTTTCAGCCTACAGTTGATTACATTCGTAGTATGCGAAACTTGGTAGCTACGTATGGAGCCATAGTAGGCATTAACTATCTTTGTGCGTTTGTTCTCTTGGTGGTCATTTACTGGAAGATCATGAGATGGATCAAACACCTCAGAAATCAGCATAGTAAGTTGTTGTCGAGTAACTTTTTTGGACTGAATTAGCTGAATTGTTACTCTTTGTGCATGTGGTTCTGTTGTTAGGTGCAAGTCAATGGAGTCATCCTCATTATGGAGCTATGGATCACTTGATAATGAAAGGACAGTCTCAAGCTAGAAAGAGAATCACCTATTTCCTCACCGTTTTCATCATAACAGGCCTTGCAAGTCAGTGCATGAGTAATCCCTATAAGTACTGTAGTATGACTAGTATCCATGGTAGACTGTGCACAATATTATATATAGTGTCATTTTTATTATTATCATTTGTTTCTCTCTAGATTTGTTCCTCTGTGTCTCCTTCACCATATTTGAAAGTCTTGCAATTGGCAGAGAGGACCGGATTTACGAAACAAAGTATAAGCTATCTGGCTTTCCTTTCACAGTCTATATCATTCAAGTTAGTTTCATATGATATACATGGCTACCTAACTATAACTGACCCTTCAGTTTTAACCACTTTTATTTTGCATTTATTTCAGTCCATCACAGTTCCCCTCCAAGGTTTCCTAAATGCCATTGTCTACGGTTGGACGAGAGATGACTTCCTTCACACGATAGCCAACAAGAGACTCAACAGTGGCTCCATCAGTGATGATGGAGCCAGTGAAGGAACAGGCAGTGGATATCGTGGCAGTCTCCTCTTTGGACGGAGTAAGACATGGTCCAGGAGTGTCACTGCCAGTGAAAAGACCATTAGTGAAAAGAGTATTAATAGATCTGCACAGGCAACCTATTACTGAGTTATTTTGTATCCATTTTCAATAGGTTCAAAGCTAAAAGTTCATTATAAGCAATTGCAAACGATCCTGCAAAGAGGTATGGTTATGCATAAAATTGCGATTTTATGTTCACTGCGCATGCGCAAATGCGCAAGCGGCGGGCGTGGAAGAGGTGTGTGATTCCAAACCACGCCTATTTACAATTAAAATCGGCTGATCACTACTTGGAGAAAGTTTCAAAGATGACTAGTTTTGAAGACTGGCTGGGGCTCTCCAAGAATGGCAGTTCGCCATGGATCAACGTCACTTACCCCGACCACACGTGCAGTGGAGATGCCAACAGAAGCAGCTGTGCCCTCCAAACGCATGAGGTAAAATGATGCCCAGATGTCACATAAAAATACTTTTTATTTTATCATGATTTTACACACAGTGGTCTAAAAGAGATGTGATAGCCACCATCAGGATTGTAGTCTCTTGTCTCAGGTAAGTTTGTGTTTGTTATGAAGCCAGAAGGAATGATCATTGTTTATCTCGCTGAGCAGTCATTCATTTCGGCCAGTTCCTCTTCCTTGATATAATGGCAGCTGCATGTGCATCAGACTATGAGAATAACCCTACTATTAGACTAACTGGATAGCAGTCTAATCTTGGGTGTCTGTGTTTATTGATCGGACCACGTTACCGTAGATAGTGTATGATAGGTCAATTTCCCAATCTGATAACGGAATGGTCGTGGCGAATGCTTAAACAAACATCCAGAAACACATTCTTCATCTATGCTTGCTTTCTTTCCCTTTCCAGCATTGGTGGTGCTCTCTCGATCATCATATCTGCTCTTATTCGGAGGCAAGTCCGAAGTCCAAAGGTATAGTATGCCTACAAACGGAACACATAATATCTGTTTGCATTGTACAGTAATTGAGCGCTCCATCTTCCAAAAAGAAAGTTAATATCTGTATTGGAGTTAGTGCTTCTTTAGCTGTTTTTGATTGTAAAAAATTAGTTTTACATTATTCACTACACTGTGTTGTGACGAGTCACCCAGTCTCGGCTACTAGCTGTGTACACAGTAGTGTGTTTGACCTTCCATGTTTGTGAGCAGACAACAGCTGTGAATGTTCGATGCATGAATGTCTATTATGATTGCCGTGTCAGCACCTTGGCAACGATATTCATTGATTTTGTACTACATCATTATTCATATGCTTAACCTTTATCTCATTATTTGTGTATGCAGGTTCTTCCCATCTTCATAATCTCTATAGCCGACTTCTTGTTGGCTCTGACGTGGGTGGTGGGAGGAGCTATGTGGTTTTCTCGTATCTCTGAGAGGGTGTGGTGTTTCCTCCCCTCTCTGCTCACTGTGGTAGGAAGCACAAACCAACAACTCTAACAACACCATCTTCATCTTTAGCTTTGCTCCATTCACACATGTACTGCAGATCTTGGTGTGTGTCACTGCCAATCTCACAGTCGTCTATGCCTTGTCTTCCTATGCTAATCTCAAACACAAAGACTTTCAAAGCATCTTGGTATGTTAAAATACACCTTAATCCTTGAATTTTTGCAAAGATCTCTCTCTCTCTCTCTCTCTCTCTCTCTCTCTCTCTCTCTCTCTAGTCCAACATGCAGTCATCATCGCCAGACTCATCAATGAGGACTGGTACTCACATTTTTGTTTACCTCACAGCATGGTAAGTCTGCTCTTACAGTACTAGTGGTCTTTAATTTCATTTGAAAGGTTTTATTGTAAGCCTCAAAACATATGTTGGTTGATAACTGCCTGCATAGCTTTGGGTTGGTATAATAAGATATTTGGTTTGATTTTGACTTTGACTGTATTGAAATCCCTCTCGTCATTTTTCCTGCTTGATTTTATTTCTCTGCCTTTGCAGGTTACTTCCAGTGTTTCTTGTCGTGATATTGTTTGGCTCTCTTGAAGCCAAGTTAAACATCATTGGTTTAGCCAACAACTGCAGCTGCTGGTTAGACACACACACATACACACATACACACACACACACACACACACACACACACACACACACACACACACACACACACACACACACACACACACACACACAACACAGGTGTTTGCCATATTTTGGAAATGTTATTCCATTTGCTTTTGGAAGTGACGGAGTAAGCACAACAATCTCTACATTTGAACTCTATATCTTAAGTATTAACCCTTTCCTCTCTCGATTTTCCAGCCTACTGCCAGTTATTTGAACAAAATGCGTGGTCTGGTGGCGATGTACGCTGCTGTGTTGACCGTCAACTACTCTATTGTGTTTATTCTCCTGGTGGTCATTTATTGGAAGATCATGAGATGGATCAAACACCTCAGAAGACAGCATAGTAGGTTGATATATATGTCAGCTAGTACGTATGCAATAAAGTGGGAATTTTTTTGTTTTGTTTAATTAGAGAATCTTCGTAAGAATCACCCTCACTATGGTACAGTGGAAGTGTTGATAATGAAAGGGCAGTCTCAGGCAAAGAAACGAATCGTCTATTTCCTCACTGTCTTCATTATAACAGGCCTTGCAAGTGAGTGAAATCAATTTTAATGGCATCAGTTCATCTTTGGTTATGTTTCAATATGCAATTCTCTGAAACTATTTTTTTTTCATCTTCGTGGTGTTTGCAAATTTCAAATCGCTTCATTATAAATAATTATTTTTCCTTTTTTTTTAGATTTGATACTCAGTATAATATTCATGATATTTGAAGCTACTAAGGAGTTCAAGATTAAATACTACCCCCACGGTCAGCCTGATCATCTGGGTCCCTTTCCTATGACCATGTACACCATTCAGGTAAATAGGTGGTGGCATTAATAATTAATTTTTTTTACATACGCCACTTTACCTGCATTAAAGTGGAGAAAGCATGATTTACTTGGCTGGGTAGGTGATGCAGTGAATTGGATTATAGATTAGTGAATGCTTCACGTAAATTACTATTTTATTACTACTATTATATTTATTCTTCTTATTGCTTTAAAACACAATGTACAAGATACATAATGGCAGTGAGCATGTAGAGATGGGGAATAGAGACTTGACAATGTGCTAGAGGTCTGCTGGACTTGACTTGACCAGCAGCCTATAAACTATACATAATGAAATGGCAGCTATATTTTCTCAATTGCATGCATACTCTGATTGTGATTCTGCAGTCCATCACAGTTCCCCTCCAAGGTTTCCTCAATGCCATTGTCTACGGTTGGACGAGAGACGACTTCCTTCACACAATAGCTAACAAGAGACTCAACAGTGGCACCATCAGTGATGATGGAGATAGTGAAGCAGCTATCAATGCAGGCAGTGGATATCGTACCAGGCTCCTTAAGAGTAGCAAGAGATGGTCCAGGAACAGTGGAAAGAGTAGCAGCTACACTGGTAGTACACGTAGATCGCAAAAGATGTAACTATAATTTCCCTAAATCCCTAAGATTTCTATTTCCATGAAAAATGTTTTGACTCAGATTGTATGTAGTCGGTAATTTCTGTGTGTATACGTATGTGTGTGTGTGTGTGTTGTATGTAGAATAGAAAATGTGTGTTTTTATGTTTCTTCACCAGCTTTGGAGCTCTGTAGACTTTCTGTTCTCATTATGATTCACATCCTGTTTTATTATAACTGTTGCTATAGCAATTGTATTAAAAATGTAAAAGTAATTATCTGTGTGGGTAGTAACTGGAGTGCCTTTTCAGCATACATCATTCTCGGTATTGAAGGCGGAACAAGTGAGTCGTCTGTTCAAAGTTTGTGCACTGTTGTAGTGAGACTTTACACGGAGATTTATATAGTCCTGATGCAAGAGCGGCCATTATGGATTGGATTCCTATAGTGAATGCTACTCTAGAGTCGTGTGATTCATTGGCCAACAGTGACAGCTGCACCATCCCACAAGAGGAGGTTTGTGTAGAACTACAATGTGTATATGCACGACTGCTACAACGTACAGAGATAGCACAATATTATAGCTATAGGAAGACTCAATAGCAATATTCACAAAAGGTTTAGTATATATTATATTGATAATCATATATCAACACTCACTGTCAATGTTTGGGTAAATGGCTCATTTACTGTGAGCAGCTGGTGTGTAAAATTGTAATGATAATTCTTCCTCCCCATAACAAAATTTGTATCATCTACAGAGGGGTAAAATCGATGCTTTAGCTGGACTTCGACTGGTAGTATCTTGTCTAAGGTAGGTTCGCACAAATAGACAACTAGATATAAAGGCTAACTTAGAGAGTGAAATGTGTTAGTGACAACCTTTTTCTCTCTGTTTCTTTCTCTCCCGGTGTTGCTATAGTATTCTAGGAGCAGTGTCAATTATCTTCTCAGCAATCCGAAGAAGACAAGTGTTAAGTCCCCGAGTTCATCCGATATTTGTTCTCTCCATTGCTGACTTCATGTTGGCCGTGTTATGGTTGGCTGGTTCTGGGATCTGGTTGGGAAAGACCAGTGGAATGAAACGAGGATGGTGCCTTTCTGCTTCTCTGACCACCATTGTAAGATGTGTGTGTGTGTGTGTGTGTGTGTGTGTGTGTGCAGTCTCGACCTCCTTGATCCTATAATACTGTATTTAGGTCATGTGCTTATCAAGTGCACGGCCATGAATATCAGTATCCATGTTTACATATACACACAGTATATGGATTCCACAGGCCACAACAATGGTCACATGCCATACCAATTCCCTCGGTACAATAGTACTAAGAACTGTGTTTATATACCACATGCACACACACACACACTGCTACCAACTAACAATAGATAATGGAGTGTGTGGCCATCAATCTCACATTAGTCTATGCCATGCTGGCCTACTCAAGTACTAAGAAACAAGATGCACAGGAAAATCAGGTTAGTCCAGGTACTTTAACAATAATACAAATGAGTTTGCTTTGATCCTATAATTGGTTGGTTTCTACTATACATGGAGTGAATTCCTGTATAATTATAGCTTTTCATTTTTTGTTTTTCTGTGGGTTCTAAATTTAGCAAATGACTGCAACTGACTGCAATTGAATGTTTTAATTTAGAGCTTTTCATGCACCAGCTAGAGTTCCTGACCATATTTCTGCTGTTTTTGTGAATGGTTTGTGGGTCTTGGAAATTTGCGAATAGAACTTGTGGGGAAAAGAAAAACTAGCATTACAATACAACAAATTGAAATCACGTCAGGCAATGGTTCACTTCAGTACTATAAGAAGTAACTATTGAGGATGGCTATTAAAATGCCAGCACTGAACCAAAATCTATAATCGCACACAATTTATTGAGAAGCTTTTTGCAACTCATCTCAGGAGGTATGGAAAAGTGATTGTTCTTATTGCCTCTCTGCCAAATCTATATCTAGGTGTATCAAGGCCAGTACTCTCTGAGGAGACAGAGTGTTAGAGAGCCAAACCAGGAGAGTAGAGTGTGGCATCCTTGCAAGTCTATACTGGTCTACTGCATAGCGTGGTGAGCACACATGTAACTATATCATATTATGTCCCCTAATTTCAATCCAATTATGACCATGTGAGGACCATGTGGATAGTATAGTATTTCCCCAGTATTATGGAACTAAGTAACTCAATTAGTTTGACTTGTAACACATGTTTTTTGATATTCACTATGGATACTAATGGCACAGCATATGTATGCATTTGGATCTAATGCAATACACGTGCACACACACACACACACACACACACACACACACACACACACACACACACACACACACACACACACACACACACACACACACA
>CAXIPT010000007.1:4826877-4844088 GCA_964030475.1 Tethya wilhelma | reverse complement strand
CTCTCTCTCTCTCTCTCTCTCTCTCTCTCTCTCTCTCTCTCTCTCTTTCCCTAGGTGTATACCATCTTTTGGAAATGTCATTCCTTTTGCTGGTCATGAATCAATTTTACATGTGAGTTTAACTGCTAGCCATACTACTAACCTCTCTCTTGCATATAAGCACGACCAATATACTCTTGGCACGTGCTCAACTCTCTTTCATTATCATTCAACCTTCTGTACCCCATTGTAACCAGCTAAGGCCAGTACACCATGTCGGCTATTGGTGGCCATAATGGGTACTAATGTTGATTGCTTTTTGTCTATCTTTGTGATAAAGACTTGCTTTCAAAAGAGATCATCTTGTACTCTAGTGATCATAGGTGTGCGCCGACATTTATAGCAGCTTGTAAGTGTGTTGCTCTCAATAATATATCCCTACTTTCAGTGAATGTCTGTGTATTGGTTTTGTGTGCATTTGTGTATTGAAGTATTCATCTGTAGTGTAGAGGGAGGGACCATTATTTTGTATCAATCTCTGTGTATGTGCGATGTAGCTTATAGGTATATCTGAACACACACACACACACACACACACACACACACACACACACACACACGGTGACAATCCTAAGATGGAGACTCTAAGATATCGCTACGAACTGAGAAAGATCTTGCTGGTGTATGGTGTGGTCCTGAGCACCCATTACCTCATTGTATTCGTACTGCTAGTGGTGTGCTACTTCAAGATCTTGAGAAGAGTCAGATCGATCATGATAAAACACCGTGAGTGTATGGATGGATCGAAGGATATCAGCATCTAGTAGTGTAACTATAGAGCTCACTTGTAGATACATAATATAGCCTCGTTCTCAGGCCTTCCAAAAATGTTTGCAACTCAGGAGGAGCCTGGGAACGAGGCTGTATAATGTATAATGTATGTAATGTGAAATAGTACATGCACAGTTGCCATTTCTGTGTGAATTATGTTATTCCTGTGCGTCAAAACCAGCTAAATCTGCATAGTCATTGCTTCAAAATAGTCTCATAAATCACACCCTCTAAACGCATACTGTTTTTTATTATTATAAGACTTAGTACAGTTAGTAATAAAGTGGGCAGGAAAGGAAGGCCTGCATGGTTTATGAGGCTAGCTTCAGTGAGTGTCATTAAAGTGATATCGTATAGCGGGTAAATTTGGCAATTGGCAAATTATTTTCAATTAAAAATCGCCTAACAGTTTCATATGCACACGCGCGCATATAAACAATGCAACGTGTGGAGCTAAATCGCCAAATTTAAAACCACCAATCATGCTAAAATGTGAATTAATCAAATTTAAACCCACCAAATTTACCCGCTATATGGTATGTCATTTGCAAGTGTCTATTATACATATACAAGGCTATGGTATATGATTGTGCGTTCTTTAATAATTATTTGTATGTGTTTTAATTCTATTTCAATTTCAGGGCAACTCAATGCTACCCCCCGCTACGGAGCAGTCCAGTACCAGATGAGCCACTGGCAGACTCAAGCCAAGAAGAGAGTGGTCTATTTCCTCACTGTCTTCACCATCACTGGATTCTTCAGTAAGACAGTCACATAATACATATTACTTGATAGAGAGTCAAATTGGCCCTCCCTAGAAAAGTAGCTGTTAAAATTGAAGTAGAAAATGGTGTTTTCTCTAGCGAATGGTAATTCTACTTGTTANGGGAAATAAAGAAGAAAAAAGAAAAAAAAAGAAAAAAAAAAGAACAAAGAAAAAAAAAGAACAAGTAATATGTGGATGCATGCAGCCTCTGCTGGCTCAGCATTTTATAGCAGGATTGACAGTATTTGATTCCCATTGTTATTGTAAGCATTATGTCCTCTTACAGAGTGCAATAATTATTATTGTAAAAATTTATCATTGTAGATTTAGTTCTCTCCTTGCTGTTCATGATCTTCGAAGCAAGAGCTCTAATCAGAGACCACCCTGAATCAAAACGCACCGTTGACGTCCCACAGTGGTTAGGGGTATTCATGTACGTCATCTTCTACTTTCAGGTGAGTTTAATTGCCAATCAACTCAGGGGTGCTATTAACAATCCCCTCTACTGTATAGCTAGAAATTATTGAGGAATAAAATTTTCGTAGAATGGTGAACGCTAAACTTTTTGCGATTTTATTTTCAAGGATTGAGCAGCCCCACCCATATATTGCAATACAATCCCAAATATTTTGCGTGTAAAATTTTCACAGATCACCAATGATCCACGATAACAGCGAAATTTATACTCTTCAAAAATATCTAGCTATAGGTTGTTTTAAATTGTTTATCATACAGTCGTTGACAGTTCCACTCCAAGGATTTCTCAACGCTATGGTGTATGGTTGGACAAGAGAAGACTTCATACAGGCAGTAACTAGCAAGAACAACCTCGACGAACCCACGGAGAGAGATTTGATAGTATCCAACGATAACATCCCTCACGATGTCATAGACGTGTCGTACACAGTCAGTACTAGAAAATCTCCGTCACAGCTATCTAATGGAAGACCGCGATCGAATCTCATGACAGGTAACACATACTCTCATCAAACCAGTGATATAGAGGCGTTGTTGGATGCCAATGAAACTGAGTTCTCAGATATCGAGGAGTTGGATACAAGCAATGAGTATTCTGTACACAAAGTATAGCAGGTACAATAGTGTGGATTATAGTTTATGTGTGTATGTATGTATGTAGGTGTGTATGTATGATTTATGTATGTATGTATGTGAACATTTTATTTTTATATCACTTAAAAAGTTGAATCACAACATGTTATTAATATTAACATTGAAGATTAGTATAAAAATCTTTTGCTAGTGTAAAGTTAGCTGAATGATTTGTGAACGTGAAGCATATTTGAGCTGCATGCAAAATGCAATTTGAGAAGTCATATTATTGAGAAGCAATGGCAACTTGGGGAGTCATGATCATGATGCTTTTTTGTTCACATCTGATTTCACATGTAAGAACTGGTCATACACCCATACGCTGTTGGGTCCCAGTTCAAAACTCAATGATGGTGTCCGGTCTGGGAATCGAAATCTACAAGCAATGACTCGAGTGTCACGCCCACTGTCAGACCTCCGAGAGAGATCCTCTGTGATCTTATCACCAAGAGGCTTCATCTAAAGAGAAGGAGATGATGAAGTAAGTCTTATGACAAAATTTTGTTGGTGTGCTCCTGTACATACCATAGATTCTACTCCAAAGAAGATGATGTTGTCATATACACTCAGATCCACCTGGAGAGTGAGAGTTCACCAACAATGTCATGATAATAGTGAACACACACACACACACACAGCCTCGTCCCCAGCCCCCTCCATCTTTGAAAAATCTAGAACTCACCCACTCCTCTACCTTTTAATGTTTGGAGGGAGGGGCCTGGAGACAAGGCCACACTCACACACCTTCCAGAGGTCCTTTCTATAAAACTCCGTCCTTGCACTAACTCCTTTGACGATTGCCAGGCAGCGAGCATACAATACCAGCCACATGTTCAACTCATAACCCACAGCATAGTGGCCCTTCTGGGCTGCCGCTATTACCTGGATGGGAAGAATTTAATATACAACTGTCAAGTAGAGCTCAGCACGGATATTTGAGCAGTCTAATGATCTCAGTCTAGGACTAATATTAGCTAACATGAAAATTCTCTACAACCCACAAATCAATCTGGTAATTTATTTAATATCTTAGCCTTGTACCCAGGCCTTCAAAAGTATTTAAGCTAAACTTTGCAAATTATGAAATATAAAATACATGCTGGGGAAGGCCTGGGGATATCTATGGCCTGGCTAGCTAGACTCTTCACACAAGGAGGAGTCTCATCTGAGTCTGAGTCTGGCCAGCCACCTGCAGACTACCCCCAAATCAATGCTCACATACTCTGACCATATATCATTGCTTACCACTCTCCCATCACCGCTCCCGAGGTCTACAACCCTCCCACCCCTTCCTTTCAGCTGTGACATCACTTTCTCCATTTGTAGTGGTGTTGCTGGAACATAGGGTAGACAGTATCTCCTCAATGCAGGCACTAAGAACGGTATGGTCACCGCTACGAGGCCAAATCCAGCTCCACCGACCAGCCAGGCAACTATTAGCGCTCTTTTCCTCCATTTTGACGACACCTGAGCTCCAGAAGGTGTACCATCGGATGGAGAAGACATCAGATATCAAGGTATCGCATGGAAATTATTCGGCAACATTGTATAGAAAAGGGTTAAAATGTTAATTAGCAATCTCGATCGTGATACGCGATACGGGGTGGGGCTGGAGAACGATCCCGAATGATGTCCGAGAACTATTATTATTGTTACACAAAGCTCATGGCAACGATTGGCTGCATTTAGGAGCCACGCAAGTTTATGATCATTTTAGAATACACATAAAAGTTTGAAGTATCAGTTCAGGCCAACCAATCAGAATTTAATAAAGTCGCCCCACACCAGTGACCGACCAGTTAAAATAACAACCCAAAGGCGAAGATGATTAAATAGTCTAGTTTACTGCGAAATCCCAGATCTAGACACAGTGAATTAACGGTAAATCTTATTGTACATGGGAAGTTTTACAATTGAGTCTATGTATTATGTTAGCACCCATTGTACTGTAGCAAGCAGGTGCTCTGTTTTGAGTATCAGTTTTCTAATGCATGTATACATGCATGAGTGCTGGGAGATAATTAACTTGTGTGCAGATTGCATACTTATTGCAATTAATAGCTACATGTACAAGACTTATATATCATTATAGAATGTCATGAGTCTTGACTCTTGACCAGACATCCATTAGCCTGGCATGCATAAAAACTTAATTGTATATGCAATCACTTCTGAATCAGTGACATGTACACATTGCTAAGGCTGCATCAGTACTAGCTTTCACTTGCTGCATGCTTGCTCAGCTGTGTATGCCTCTGATAGCTATATATCTATAGTGCTGGCTTCCTGTTAGCACTATAGTGCTGCAGGCATGCATGCAGTCGAATTAGTCAGTATATGGAATGCACTTAATGAAAAATTTTCCCAGGCAACACCAATCATCCTTATAGCAATGTGATTTTAACTTAAAAGCTGCATTGTAATCAGTAGCTAGCTCTGCACTTAATTGGTGTGCACAAATATGCATGCACTAATAGTATACTATTGAATGATAATCACCAAATGCTATATCTGCATGCATGTATAGTATAATAACTGTAATAAAATTATTATTATTATTATGATTATCATCACCTTATTCACAAATGAAGGCTCTAGTACATACTATAGAGAGTCACTACATCTTTGACATGCAGGGATAAATATAATGATTAATATGTTCAACTAGCTAGCTATTATAGGAAGCTCTTTAGTCAATAATTAGTAGCTATCAGATTTTAGATTCTACTACAATGTTAAGTTAGACTTTTTCACCATACAATCGATTTTGCTCACCCAACAAGCAGAAATACTTTGAATCCGTATTGAGATACTCTTTGCGACTGATCCTTCCATCTTTATTCTTGTCAAATTTATCAAAGGCAGTCTTGGCAGCATCTTCCACACCCCAAGCATACATGAATAGTTGAAACTCTTCCCAAGTAACATACCCATCTTTGTTTTTGTCCAGCACATCAAAACATGCACCGTTCATCTTGTGGAACAAAGTTTCTTCACCTCTTTGTATCTTTGCTTCCTCCCCTACACAAAGCTGAGCTGCATTCTGCATCCATGTTTGTTTGTCAAGCTTTGTTTCTGCATCCACAATGCCCAATCCAATACAAAAATCTGTCAGGCCTTTCTTAAGAGCATCAACAGCAGCTGGTGAGCTGGAAGTAGCGCTGGCAGCAGCTTTTTCCAGTACAAGCAGAAATCTGCAAGTGAGACTACTCCATTCTTATTCACATCCATCAAATCGAATGAAATGTCCCATTTTTTGGTCCAAGCAGGGTCTTCCAGGAAATCTGCAGCAGTTGGCATGTTTTATTTGTTCTTGTAATGTGTGACTGTGACAGACTAAGCTTCCTGGTTCCTTAGCTCCCAGTTTTCAGCAAGAATTTAATTTTTTGCACGCATGCGCAGTAGAAACCTATAAAGGATAACAGTATCAGTCACCGCCTGGTGCAAGGCCAAATCTAGTTCCACTGACCAGCCAGATAACTAAAACCATTCTTTCCCTCCATTTGAATGACACCTAAGGCTCTAAAGTCATAATTCCAGAAGGTGAACATCAAGAATCGCATCTATGATCGCATAATTATAGAGTTTGGAAAGTTAAAAAGGGTTAAAATTTTAATTATCGCGATCTCGATCTACAGATCGCATTCATTATCCAATGTCGACACGCCCCAGTAATAGTAGAGAACTGGAAAAATAGATACTAGAGGTCCACAGAGAAGGATGGAGAAGGATAATAGATTGATGACTGGACTACTAGTAGCTCTAATGTCGATATTGGGAGAAGTATCGGCACGTGAGTGACTCGCAAAAAGAGGGGTGGGGCTGAATTGCATGAAAGTGTGTAAATTTTCCCCCTTAGAAACGATGGCTACCGACTCTTCCACTGCTGCTCCTACCAGTCTTCTAAGTACATCAACAGCAATGTATATCCTTATTGGAATAGCGGCTCTGTACTTCGCCATTACAATAACCTGTTTGTTACTGGTGATATGTACATGGTGAGTTAGCAATCATTTCTGACACAAAATAATATATTATTATTGAGACTCATTGTAATAACATTGTGTATTTTAGAATAAAACTATGGTTAGTAAGTGCTTAAATCAATTGTAAAATGTTGGCTCACGTGTATTTTTCTCTACAGTTATACGAACCACAAACAAAGAGTAAGAGGTGCTAGCAAATACAAATATAAAGAACTCAGAGGTATGTAACATGATACTCACTGTCGGCAATCACTGACTGTGAATGCTATTGCACGATGTTGTTGAGTTGTGCCGTTAATTGTATTCACCACCATTTGTGGCCAGATGATGCATTCCAAACAGGTGATGAGTATTGCTTGCACAAACTTGTCACCTCAGCATAAATCAATCAAACAAACAAACAAACAAAAAATTGAGAGGAGAATAGATTGTATAATCGATTTCTCTCAATTTGATCCCCAATTGTAGGGACTTCCCCTCCAGTTTCCCTACTAGATGCTATTCCCGAGAAGCAAGTGACTACTGACGTTGGTTCTGGCTCTCAAAGCTCGTCCACATCTTTCTTTGGATCAGACGATGATGCTGAGACAAAGACACAAGTTTTTAGGCTCTCTACTTTAATCACAAACAACGGAGCACTTTCTGCTGAAGAGGAGACCAACTTGCAACAACACAACAGCCCAAATCTAGCTAACTACACTCCTAAGATGTCTCCAGTACCACATTCAGACATCAGAGGTATACAAGAATAAAAATTGACTGAATAGAGCTGCGCATGCATGCTCCTGGCTCCTAGGGTGCATATTATGTTCACTCTGCATGTTTAAACTTTACATACTGGATCAAACTTTATACAAAGTAATAATTGTACCATGCAGCAATGGAACCCCTCATATATAATGATAACGTATTTTGCAAAACTCTCATCCTTTCTGTAGTTCCTTTCTCAGAGACTGAGTCTCGTTCCAAACGTACCACTGCAGCTAACCTCAAGGTACCACTACGTGGTAGTCCATTGCACAGGGTACCTGATAAGAGAGAGAGATCGCCTCGTTTCAAGCGAAAGTCACCTCCCCCTATTCCAGATAAGCCCCGCGCTCAAGGACCAGTTGGTGGAGGAGGAGAATTAGAGTCATTGGCAGTGAGACGAGTGAAGAGTGATAGCCCAGCTAACCAAGGACGACCGAGTCAGTGTGTGTGTGTGAGTGTGTGTATGTGTGTGTGTGTGTGTGTGTGTGTGTGTGTGTGTGTGTGTGTGTGTGTGNATCTGTGCATGTGGGTGAATGCAGATACATTGTGTGAATGCAATACACAATCATGTACTAGCTATTAGCTTGATGATATAATAATGCCATATTTATCTAGATTCTCAGAAAGTCGATGCTCAAGTTAGATCCCGTGGATCACCAATGTCCAGAATTCACAGTGACAGCAAGCCTCAGACTCCATCTACACCATTTAAAAATCGAAAAGGTGAGACAATTGCACCAAAATAATACTAATATTCCATTACCTTTATTAATTTTATGATGTGTTTTATGGTTGTGTAATTGTGTAATATGGTTGTTTAATGGCTGTATATAGTTCCTAAGAATGAAAGGACTTACATGAACACCACTGGATCTTACAATCGGACTGAAAAATCTTCCGGCCAGTCTGGTGTTCCATTATACCAATCACCGAGCTTGAGACAAGACAAGGGAACAAGTAGAACAGGTTTGGCGGCCATGTATGCACTGTTTATGACTGACTATACATTGTAATAAATTAACAAAAATTATGATCAATATTAGGAAAATTAGAGCTAAAGAGTCTGCACTCTGCAGGATCGAATGCTACTGTGATATATCTATGATTTTACCTTTTTTTTCATTATTGCTATATACAGCTTATCAAGATACTCCTATTACACTTGTTAAACTGATATTCGAACTTAAGCCTGTCTCTTCAAAATGGCGCTCACTTGGAGCACAACTAAAAATCGCATCGACTTATCTGGACACGATTGAAACTGTCTCCTCCGGACGTAAAGATGCTTGTCTAGCTCGCGTCTGTGAGGAGTGGATAAAAAATAGCAAGGCAGCTTGTTGGGGTGACATTGTGAGAGCACTTAAGAGAATCTCGGAAAATAACTTGGCTAAATCTATTCATCGAAGTTATTGCGGTGGAGATTTTGATAGTGATGGAGAGAATGAAGATGATGATGATATGCATACTGTTTCTTGGGTGAGTGAGTGTGTGTGTGTGTGTGTGTGCATGTGTGTGTGTAGTGTGTATACATGTAGCTAAAGTAATTCGTTACCCCTTTGTTTCCCTTTCATTTCAGATTGATTGAATGTACATTGTTTCAACAACTTGAAACTATGCTATAGTGCAAATGAACAGCAATAAAAATTAACAATTGTACAAACTGTATACTTATTATTGCTTCAGTTAACAACTTTATCAATTAAAATAAATATTTAAACTAAGTCTTAATAAATTATAATGTTAAAGAAAAAAATAAATAAATAACTGCCTAACTTTTTTGATACTAAGTCACTTAAAGTATTTAAATATGCTGAAAGTCAAGTTTACTGCTAATCTTTCTTCAAGTTGACTCCATTTTGATCAGGAGCTGCCATGGGTGAGCTCCTCTTAATTAGCCACTTAATGAGCACAATGTCATCGTGAACCATAGCCGATATAGCCACCAGATAGAGTACACACCACAGAGATAAGTCCATAGCAACAACCAATCGAAGGATCCAGAACACGTGAATGCTCCAGTTGCCGGCACAACACAACAAATACGGAAACAGGCTCACTTTTACTAGCGTAGGCATCCACTTGGCTTTAGGATAGACCACCCTCAAAGCTAGATAAGCATTCACGGCAAACGTTGGAGTGCTGAATATCCCGTAAAGGACGGCCATTTTACACACGCCAAGATACCCACCCCATCCTTTGATGGTCAGGTCCATTGTACTCACGATGAGTATCAGTGTTGCCGTGGAAACGTGATGCAAGACGGTACTGCGTGGCAGTTTGGGTACCATGAAGAGAGCCACCACATCGGTAGCAATGTAGATCATGCCGCATCTTTTGAGCTCTGTCATCTGGAACTCATCGAGATACTGTCCCAGGTAGACGCCAATCCAGTATCTCGAACTGAGCGACATGCAGGCCAGAAAGAACGATTTGGAGAGGTTGGCAACAACGTACCATTTCTTGTGCGATGGATTGATGGAAGCAAATTTCGGATCAATCAACTCCCAGGCGTATTTGACTATGATCATACCCAGTGTGACGAGAGTGCAATAGATGAACAGACACACAACACTGTCTACGAAATCTTCACGAGTAAAGTAGGTGGAGGAGTTTGGAAGAAGATTCGACAACAAAGAAAAGTTGAACTGTCTTGGTACAAAGCAGACGTTTCTTCCAGTGATGTTCCTGCCTTGGTTTGGAAAGACAAGATGAAGAGTATCCAACGGTTCCATGGGCCAGCCATCAGAGCAGAGATACCAGCTGCCATCTTTGAGTCCTTCCAGTACAGCTCCAACGCCAGCCATTGACGAATGAATTCACTTCTTTACCTTCAATTCTCTACAAAATTATGAGAGCAGTGGGTGTATCAAGGGTGTAGCTCAGGCTTTGTTTTCTAAGAGAAGCACATCAAAAGTTTGGCGGGGAATTTACCGCCCACACTTTGCAGCCCACCATTGTGTACGTGTATAAAGCACAATAGCTGAAAAAGGTCACTATTACAAAATGTTATGTAGTAATGCTATTACAAAGAATGATAAAAATCAAATCAAGGTTCAATAGTCTAGTAATGGTTCACTAATGAAATTCCTCAGTCCTTTTTTACATTTTTAGTGGAATGTTCAGCTGCCAGGGGTGAGCTCCTCTTAATCAACCACTTAATGAGCACGATGTCGTCTCGTACCAGCACAAGTATAATAAGCACCATATACGTGACACACCATACCGACAGGTCCCCATCAAGAACAAGACGAACGAACCAAATCACGTGAACGCTCCAATTCCCAGCACACAGGAGAAGATACAAATACAGACTGAACCTCGCCAGTCCAGAGAGCCACTTGGCTTTAGGATACACAACCCTCAAACCGAGATAAGCATTCACCGTGAAAGCAATCGTGCTGAATATCCCGTAAAGGACAATCATCTTGAATACACCAAGCATGCCTCCCCATCCTTTGACAGCCGTGTCCAGTGTCGTCATGATAAGAATCATCGATGCCGTGAGGACGTGATGGAGAATCGTGCTGGTTGGAAGTTTGGGTACCATGTAGAGGGCAACAATGTCCGTAGATATGTACATCATGCCAACTCTTTTTACATCAACGCGAGGAAATTCGTCCAAGATGTAAGCACTGTAAGCGTTGTACCAGTAGCGAACGCTTAGGGTCATTACGCCAAGAAAGAAAGACTTTGTAAGGTTGGCAATGACGTACCATTTCTTGTGCGACGGATTGATGGAAGCGAATTTCGGATCGATAAATTCCCAAGCGTACTTGACTATGATCATACCAACAGTGATGAGAACACAGTATAAAAACAGACCCACCAAGCTGTCGATAAAATCATCACGCATAAAGTTTTCGGATGGAGCAGGTAGGATATTTTCCAGGAAAGACGATTCAAAGTGCTTTGCTCGAAAGCAGACATTTTTCACAGTCACGTTCCTGCCTTGGTTTGGAAAGACAAGGTGAAACATATCCAATGGTTCCATGGGCCAGCCATCAGAGCAGCGATACCAGCTGCCATCTTCAATACCTTCAAGCACAGCTCCAACACCAGCCATAGTAAAATTGAACTGATCCTTCAAGAGCTTACAGATGCTTCCACCATAAATAATTTATAGACTACGCTTCTATGCTTTTTCCCCTGAAAATTTATAACTTCAAGAATATTTTCAGAAAATCGCGGTTGCTACTCAGTTTGGTCAGTTGAATTTGGGATACAGTCTCTCTCTCTCTCTCCACAGAACAGATTGCGGAACCTCAAAAGGTGACTCGTATTTGTATACATACCGATGCACGCCCCCTTGTATACGCCCACTCATTTATTAGTGTGAGTGGGCGGCGCGGCGCGGGCGGTGGGCGTAATGTGTGGCGCGAAAAAAAAATAAATGTGCGCATGCATGGGTTGAATGACTATCAAGACTGTGTCATGTGAAAAAGATCAAGATGTCTCATACTCCTCGCCCAACTTACCTGAGAGCATTGCATATGCCGAGGCGAACACCAGCACGAAGTCAAGGTACGAGTAGAAACTTCTCTCGCTGTAAATCGACAGAGATCAGCGCTGATTTTCACTGCCTTTCAATCCCTTCCCATCCAGGCAGCAAGAAGGTTCGCAAGAAATATCCCGAGGGGAAAACTGGATTTCCCTATGATCTCTTAAAGAGCTACAAGAACAATATCTATGATGAAGATGTGGACAAATTGAGGGGTATGATTGGTAACTGTTGCCAAATTTTATCAGATATACTGTTTCGCCCCCTTTATACCTTACTGTACCGTTTCATATTCTGTTGCCATAGTTACACTGTGATATTTGGAAACACAGATGACGAGACTTTTGAAATTCTCAATGTGGTTGGAGCACTAGGAGCAAAGGTGGCCTTCGAGTACCGTGATAGCTTCCAAAAGAATTTTTTATCGTATGTTGGAAATATATTAGTAATTTGCCAAGTTTTGGGACTGTATTGATCTTACATGCAGTGAACAGATGATCCACTTCACTGATGATCCTGAGGAGCTTGCTGATGATGAAGATGACCCTGCTCATTTAGCTGGTGATGAGAAGGGGGGTGTCCCTGCTCATTTAGCTGATGATCACGAGGATGACCCTGCTCATTTAGCTGATTATGAGGATGACCCTATCCTTTTTTCTGATGATGAGGATGAGGATCTCCCTGCTCGTTTATCTGATGATGAGGATGACCCTGGTCATTTATCTGATGACGAGGATGACCCTGGTCATTTATCTGATGATGAGGATGACCCTGAGGGTATAGATAACGAAAAAGGTGGTCCTTCTAAAGAAGAAAATCAAGATAATTTACGTTGTGAACTGCACCCACTGGTACGTGTTACAATATTGTACCATATATATATATTTTTTCCTTGAGGGAAATAAATTTCACAGATTTAACTTTCACTGATTGTTTTTCCACTGTATTGCAATGAGTAATTTGTGTCTTTTATTCGTGAGGATGGTTTCCCTTGAGAGAAAAAAAAGGACCTATATGGTGCTTCCTACAAAACACATCACACACACACACACACACACACACACACACACACACACACACACAGTCACCTTCCCTAGTAAGATGGGTCCCCCTCTCATCCATTAACAAGCCCCCTACTGCCATATCATACTACTTGAAGTGTCCTGAAGAGAACTACCCAGAGAGAGTCAGGGAGGAACTGGGCTACGAGTTCCCTCCGATATTGGGCGGGTTTATCGAGGAGTTGGTCCATGAAAAGTGGGTAGAGGCAAGAAAGAATGGGTACGACCTGTGAACATATGTATAGCCTGCTGCTTCTTTGCAAGTTATTTTTGTTCGCTTGATTATAGGGGCTGCCTCTTTCATTATGTTGTTGTCATGATAACTTGGGTGCAGTCCCTATATCAAAAGTTGCAATGTTTGCTTCTGAAGGAAATATTTTCCAAGGAAGAGATTGTAAATAATGCTCTAATAATAGTGTACATAAACAAGAGAGTTTGAGTTTTGTGTTTCAGTTTCAGCGCTCATTATTTGTCTTGTTCTTATCTTTTTCTATCTTTATCTTGTCTCGTATTGTAGCTGCCTTTTGGACAAAAGTAAAGTTGAACCGGACATCTGTTCTCTTGTGGTGGATGCGCAAGTGAAGCTAATGAAGCTGCTTGAAAGTTACTTTGAAAAGTAAGTGAATTTGTTCCAATACTTCACTACAGTCACATACTGTAGATCACTGTGTATTATCATTGTCATAATGTGTTCTCATGGAACACACACTATTGTAGAAGCAAAGATCGTCATAACATTGATGTATTAAAACAAGTTGCCAGGAAGTTGCTTGGAAGACATCATTCAGACATTGAGAGCTCCTCCTCTGATAAAAGTGAACCAAGTTCCTCTGAAGAAGAAGAAGAAGAAGAAGAATTGACTGACAGTGAGGACACTTCCAGTGACGGATCAGCTCGTGGAATGGAATCTGGGAGTGGAAATTCTTCTGAGACTGATTCCGATGCTTCTAGTGACGACACTGATAGCAGTGAAGAAGTAAAGAGGAAACAAAAAGGCTCGAAATCTCCGATAAAGCAGCTGAAAACTGCACTATTGAAGAAACGACCACTTTCTCCGAGCACATCTGAAGATAGTGATAATTCTAGTGATGGTGGTTTCATTTCCCGTACTGACCAGGAAATAAGTTTACGCAAGAGAAGGAGATTCACCTCTCCTCCTTCTCAAGAGTCGAGTGAACCCCCTCGTAAGGTCTACCAAACGAGATCAAGAACCCAATCATCCAGGCTGTGAGCGAAATAAGTAGCTAGGCAACCATGTTCACAATATTATCATGTTCACAATATTATCATTATTATACTCTCACTCATTATTTATCCGCAATGTCATTTAAACCAAACTTCACAATATTATTGTCAATACCACCACAACTTTTT
The DNA here is from genome assembly GCA_964030475.1 of Tethya wilhelma. Lineage (NCBI taxonomy): Eukaryota > Metazoa > Porifera > Demospongiae > Tethyida > Tethyidae > Tethya > Tethya wilhelma. Next base: position 4,829,733 of record CAXIPT010000007.1, on the reverse strand, counting down.
ATATTGTCAATGTCATTCAATCCTCAAGTTTATGCCAGCCACCACCATGCAGTTACTAACTGTTAGTGTCAGATAACAGTAGCCTCATATACCTAGCTCTCTCCTTTGACCTTACACCAACTGTAAGGAAAGGGAGAGTGAAAGGTCAAAGGGGAGAGCTCGTGTACAAGGATATTATGGTAGGAGTATTTTAGCCACCAATCCAAATTAATGAGCACCCAATGCTGTACTGTATGTATGACATTGTAGGTAGCTTTATTAGTCAACTCATGTTAATTTTAATTCAATTATTGAAGGGTAAACTATTCGTAATTGACAACCAAATAGGGAAATGATCAATCATGTCTATGTGTGTATATTATAGTCTGAGCATATATATAATTATAGTAAAAGCCAATTGTGTGTACAATATGTACGTGTAGGAGTGAGTGTACATGGACCAGTTTGGTCTGTTGATACTGGACACAGGGCACACCTAAAACATTTTTGTAGAATTTATTGTAATAATATTGTCATGCACATTTTATCTCACAATCAATACAATACGTATACCTTGAGATATAGAAATGAGAACTATTATCATAGGCAAAATAATTTTATTATAATGTTATGAGAGAGAAATTGAAACCAAAGCATTTCTAGTGTAGTTAAAAAAATGATGTTAACAGTACTTGTAATGAAGCTTGAGTGAATGATTATACAAGCAATAATTAGTCATACTCACACACAAAATTGTTACACAAATTGAATGGTTTTTGAGTAAATGAGGAAAAAAATAAACACACAGAACCCAATGAAAACATCGCACTACACATTACACTATCTTGTGCACGTACGTACATACATACAATAATGATACAATAATATAATATTATATATATACATATACCACTAATGATCGAAGAGGCAGCGCATGTCGGCAATAGAAATAGAAAACAAAAAACTCTAAACGATAAATACACCATAAATACACAAAATAAATGAAAAACAAACGAATCCACCAGAGTACAATGTTCTATAATTATACACAATACATTATCTTCTTTTCATCTTCAGCTATAAGACAAAAAAAAAAAACACAAAAAAAAAAACAAAAAAAAAATGCTGTAACACATCTCACAAAACAGAGCAAAACCTTTTCTTTTTTACAGGCATAGCTGTGAACAGTTCGGGGGAGACCACAACTTCTGCTGCGGTCGTGAAAACATTCTTTAGTCCTTTTTGTGTCTTTGCCGAACACTCGAGGTACTTCACGGCGCCGATCTTCTTCGCCAGAGCGAGACCTTGTGCGTGAGAGACGGGCGCTTGTCTCAGCTCTTTCAAACGTTCAATAATCTCAAGGTCCTCTCTCAAATCGATCTTGTTCCCCACGAGTAAGATAGGGACGCCGGGACAGTGGTGCGCAATCTCGGGGACCCATTTTTGTTCGATGTGCTCAAAGGAAATTGGACTAATGATGGAGAAACAGGCAAGGAAGACGTCGGTTTGGGGATAGGAGAGTGGGCGGAGTCTGTCGTAGTCCTCTTGTCCTGCCGTGTCCCAGAGGTTGAGGGAAACAAATTTGTTATTGATGAACATGTTCTCGGAGTAGTTGTCGAATCTGTGTGTGTGAGTGTTTGTACGTGTGTGAGTGACTGTGTGTCTGTGTGAGTGTGTGTACGTATGTGAGTGACTGTATAAGTGTGTGTGTGTGTGTGTCTGTGTGTGTGTGTGTGTGTGTGTGTAATATGAAACACAACAAAAATACTACTGAGTGTACATTGGTGTTACAGCATTGAGCTATCACGACATACATATCACCACTTCTGTATAATTTGAGATGTCATGTGACTATCGCATATGTTTACTTATGTACATATAGCTAAAAATTTCAAGAATATAAATTTCTGCTCTTATTGGGGATTACACATGCACATATAGTTATCCCATATGCAAATTTGCTCATGATCCATGAAAAGAAAAACATCTCTAGCTAAAAAGAAGAAGAAAAAAAAGATCTTTAGGCAGCAAAGGAGGTAGACACGAGTGCACCTTTGCTGACTCAGCACTTAAAGCGCACATGTTCAAACCCTGTTGCAAAGTATTGTGATCACGTGACTTTAATTACATTCCAATCACAAGACCCCCAATACCTTGCACCGGTGCCGAGTCAGAAAAGGTGCACTTGTGTCATACAGTAGCTGCTCTGACGTGGCAGGGTAGTTAGCAGTGGAATCCCCTCTGTTATGATAATCGGTGTAAAACTATTCACACATGATCATTCCAGAGCATTTACAATAAAAAATGTCCGGCTACACGTTAATGCGTGTACAAAATAACCCCCTATTGTTCCTATACAGATATTACATCACATACAGGACATGCATGCATGCACATATGATATGCATAAAATGGTCATTGTGAGAGTTGACCTAAAAATGGAATTAAAAATGTGTGTGTGTGTATGTGTGTGTGTGAGAGAGTGAGTGAGTGTGTGTGTGTGTGTGTGTGTGTGTGTGTGTGTGTGTGTGTGTGTGTGTGTGTATGTATGTGTGTGAAGAGGAGGTCTCGGACCGTACATCTGAGGGGGTGTAAACCATACAGACTACAGTCGGAATGAGTGCTGGAATTCTGGAAAGAAGATCAATCAAAGTGGAATGGTAAGAGTCAGCTGAACACACCTTCGACTAGCTATGTACAACTACAAAGGGGACACAAGAAACTTGAGCTCTGTTGGAAACAAGGAAAGGCCTGGTTATGAGACTAGTAGGATGTATATGCTGTAGTACTAGCTAGAAAAAAAGGATCTTCAACAAAATAATTTAAAGCTCTCTCTCTCTCTCTCTCTCTCTCTCTCTCTCTCTCTCTCTCTCTCTC
>CAXIPT010000007.1:4731571-4811602 GCA_964030475.1 Tethya wilhelma | reverse complement strand
ACACACACACACACACACAGTCATGTGGTACATCTGTAGTGAGAGACAGTTTTTGTACTGATTCTCTGCTCAATGTCTACTGGCTTATTGACTAGTACTGTTAGAAAGCTACAATTGTTCTTCTACCTTTTACAAGGCTTTTTTGTTTACTGTAAGGAAGCCTAGTTATTATGCTACTAATCTCTCTCTCTCTCTCTCTCTCTCTCTCTTTCTCTCTCAAAGGTATGCGTGTGCCTGGAGGCGTTTGACTCCATGTACTGATGGCTTGAGTGGAGAAGCCAAGGACCTCTGGGTCTTCTACTTCACTGATTTGCCAGACATTTCAGACAAACTAACAGAAGGACTCACAGGTCTGTTTCGTTCACCTCTTTATTTTTTCATTTTTATGTTGGTCAATTAAATATTGCTGTATAAGTGCTATAGTCATTTTTGTTTAGCAAAATATTTCTCTAATAGCTACTGTATACCGTATAGCTAGAAATTTTTGAGGAATAAAATTTTCGTGGAAAGGCGATCGCCAAACTTTTCGCGATTTAATTTTCAAGGATCGAGCAGCCCCACCCATATATTGCAATGCGATCCCGAAAATTTCGCGGGTAAAATTTTCATGGAAAACAGCGAAATTCATACTCCTCGAAAATTTCTAGCTATATACCCTTGGAGGGTTCTTTCCACGATGCCTAGGATTTACAGTGTACTACTACCACTCAAGCAAACATGGCTGCTACTAAAATTAATGTCTTTTGTCTTTTTCAATTTTTTTCCTTGCAGAGGAGGGCAGTGGGAGTTGGGAAGACGGAATGACGCCTGAGTCAAGCACTATGCTCTATCGCTCACTTCATAACATCATTGAAAGGTGTGTGGATGGGTGTGCCTTTTTTGGGGTTGGTAAAGATTTGTGCTAGCCTTCTTCCCGGGCTCTTCCCTTGTGAATATTTTGAAGAAAAAATATTTGTGAAGGAGGAGCTTGGGAATAAGGTTAGATTTATGCTATTCCTCTCTAGTTGAGGTGCAGTTTTCTTACTATTATAAAATTTCATGCTCTAAGCATAATTTTCATACTTGTAAGTAGAAGTCTTGGCACACAGAAACCAAGCAGTGGAGGTTATTAATGTCGACTGCTTTAAATGAGTGTGCTAAATCAAAGCAGCTGTTCCCTCTATGATTAGCATCCATGGTCTTTGTTCCCTGGCTACTCTAGTTAGCGAGTGTTCGGTAAAAGCATGGATTGTCCTTTGAAGGGACACACACACATGTACATGGTACGTGCATGGTTAGTGGAAGGAGGAGAAACATTATGGAAGCATCTAGGATCTAGTCACCTGTGACTGATTTTTGCTCAAACATTTCTATTGTTGTTGAGACATGATGTTTTTATGTGGTAGATCGTTGATGAGCGAGAGCTTTCTTCCTCTTGGCAAGTGGTTTGCTAAGCCCGATTCCTCTGTGGCTACTGATGGAAGGTGAGCTATTGTTGTCATGGCCGCTTCTGTTCTGTGTTGATCTCTCTCTCTCTCTCTCTCTCTCTCTCTCTCTCTGCAGCAGTAGAGGGTGCTATCTTTGCAGTTTCTCATTCTTTGTACACGCTCATCTCTTCATCTGTGCCAGTGTTGATATGAGGGCGGGGCCTAATCTTCAACCCCTCCTACCAGTTCACATTAATCAAGCATTGGCCTCCTCCACTGGACTACAAGGTACATGCATCACACTCACACCATCACCCTATCACACTCTCACACCATCACATCCTAACACCCTCATATCCTCGCACCCTCATACCCTCACACTATCACCCCTCACACCATCACTCCCTCACATCCTCATACCCTCACACCATCACTCCCTCACATCCTCACACCCTCACATCCTCACACCCTCACACCCTCACATCCTCATACCATCACACCATCACCCCTCACAGTCATCCTAAGTCCAAGCGGTCTCAACGGGATCATGACGGGTCACAGCTACAAGATGTCCGACCCGGGGATCGACGAGATCCTGGAAGAGTGGAAGCTGTTTTACCCTCGGCGGTTCGCTCTGGACCCCTCCCCTACACTACCCTCGGCCATTGAGGTGGTACTGGGCGGAGTCAGGATACGATATCCATCACAGGTACTGAAACTTATAGAATAAAATATACCATAATATTACTGTAGATCCGAATTTGGGTAGTGCAAAAAAAATCCTTTTTTTTTTGCAGTTTAAAAACTAATTTTGATGATCTTATTAATTATGGCTATGTGCAAGTATATTATAGCTTTCTAAATTTTTATGATCATGTGGTCCAACCACAAAAGTCACAAAAAACATTGTGCCAAAAAGATAGCAAATACCGTATAGCTCCAAACTTTCGTGGCACAAAAAGTTCGTGAAAAGTCTGTCTTTGCTGTTTGAACAAATTTTCGTGAATCACAATCTCAGAAATTGTATTGCCGATATACAGTTTTCTAAATTTTCGTGATGTACGCTCAAATCACGAAATTCATGAAAGTATTGTGCCGCGAAAATTTGGAGCCATACAGTAGCCAAAACTTGGAGTGTACAGTACATGTGTACATTGTGTATACATTTTCTTACACGAAAGAAAAACAACAAAAAACAAACTAAATTTACTCTTGTTTACTAGTGACTGGATTGAAATTGAAATTTTTTTTGTGTGTTTTTTGTTTCAGTTTGTGTTTGTGTATCACGGTGGTGAGGAGCCCCTCCCACCTCCCCCTCGGGCCACCCTCGGAGAGGGGAACCTTGATGATGTCATTGGAGAGACTTGGAACACGTCCAACTGCATCGATACCGTACAGTAAGTAGTTGAGTCTCTCTCTCTCTCTCTCTCTCTCTCTCTCTCTCTCTCTCTCTCTCTCTCTCTCGGTCTGTATGCTACATTTTTTATTCGTACTAATGTCTCTACAGACAGCAGAAAGATGCTCTAGGCTGTCACTGTCAAGAAACACTCATTGGAAGAAGGTCAGTTATTGTTCAGCTAGCTATTTGGGTTTTCTCCTTTCCTGTCATAATAAAAAATTACTGATGTTGCCAGCTGTTGCTAATGACACTAGCTTTGTTTTGAGACCACATCACATAGAAGGGTCTGGAAACAAAGCTAGGAGTCAACATACAGTACATGTGTATTGTATGACTGACTGTTGTGTTTTGTGTTATTGGGATGCTCCTAATATTATTGGTCGATATCCTCCTGCAGTTCCCGTCGCCCCTCGGCTCATCTTGATCTTCCCGTGAAAGGCTCCTCCTCACGCCACGCCTCCAATCGCTACGAACCCTATTCCACAACTTCTGGAAGAAGAGCCCGCGAGCTAGCCACACCGGGGTCTCTTAATCTGATGAACATGCCCGTGTTGAACGCCAAGAAGAAACCGAGTCATTTTGGACTCCCGAAGTATGGCACCCCTCTCTCCTCTCCAGCGCTGGGTCCTTCCGTCTCTCCAACCCCTCAAGGGAAAGTGGGTGGGGCCACGAGTACGAGCAGTGGAGGAACGGGAACGTTTGGACATGTCCTACCAACCATTAGCGTGAACTCGAGCACCTCAGTGTCAACATCTAATGCCGGTAGGTTCATCTAAATTACTGTGAGTTGTGAACAAATTTTTGCTTGCAAGGTGGAGAATATAATATTGTATAGTGGGAAAATTTTGTGGAGTTTAACTTTTGCGGTTTTCGCGGATCACGATCCATTCGTGAAAGTTTCCATCTGTGAAATTCTCTGTAATTTATATACGTATGGAGATTGGTAGCTCATTCGCAAAAGTTTAAAACACAAAAATATTTCACAAGAGACATCCACAAAAGTTACGCCACGAAACTTTCCCGCTATACGGTATCTTTTACCTTAAACTCTATTGAGGTAGTGTGCTCATTGTGTATATAATGGGAAATTGGCAAGCAAGAAAAGTTTGTTTAAATACCACAAACTGTAAAGCTACGAAAATATTTGTGCAAATTTTCACGATTGGCTATTCTACATACTTTTGACCGTCAGAAATTATGGAGTACCAGGAATTTTGCCACTGGTCCAAATTTTTGTTTTCTATATTGGGTGCTTTAGAGTGCAGTGTCTTGAAACACAGCTAAAATTTTTGTGAAATGCTGAGTGTTTCAAACCAGAAGTGTAATATTTTGCAGCCTCTTGAAAAGCTTCGTTTCAGCAAGAAGTCAAATTTTCACAGTTTAAATTTTCACAGAACGTTGATCGTGACAAACAGAAGGCATTATGTATTACGAGTGCACGTATTTAAAATCTTTAAAAGCAGTTCTTGTTTTTGTGATCAGATTGTGAGCGCAAAAATTGTGAAAATTTGAACCAAAATTTTCTGCTATACAGTATTGTAGTAGTGTGTGTATGATTGCTCTGCTGCCTCTTTATCTGTTGCAGTCATTTCCCATTCCTACTCCACGTGTGTGAAGACGTACGACCCCTGTAGTGTCACCTCCAGCTACCCACCACCCCCCAGTGGGGGTCGGGAGGTGGGGGACAAGATGAGTGGCCCCTCAACAACGATGGCCGACACGGGAACACAGGGGTCAGGGGGAGGTCAGCAACAGATGTACGCTCAGGGACTCCAGCAACCAGGATGGTGGGATCCAATTAGACTACCAGGTCTGTTGCTACTGTATGTTTACCATTGGGTCTGTTGCTATGGTTACCATTAGGAGTGTTACCATGGTTACTATTAGTTTAGTACAATGTCCCATCCATACATGTAACTGTAAACTTATATGGCTAGGAAAACTAACTCTCCAGTATCACTTCATACTTTTTTGTGATAACCTCAATTTTAGTCAGCTTCCTACTTTTCCCTATTACTTGATCTGTACACCTTGCCATATAGAAGTGATGCAATGATACTATAGCTACAATATATAAATACTTGGCTACTGTTATTCTGTATTGCAGATTTAGCTCAAACTTTGCATACTCCACACAGTAGTTAGTGTTTGTGAGTGTCAAAGTATTTATTTCCCCCTCTATCTTGTGTCTTCTGCCCCCCTACAGAGAGCAGAGAGGCTCTGACCAGTCTCTTGATGAACCTCCCTCTCAGAGGAACAGCTGGTGATGGAGGAGGGGTCAGAGGTCGTGCCAGCGTGGGCTCTCTCTCTCCCGGCACCCTCACTGCTCTCTACTCCCCCAACACAGCCAAGAAGAAGTAAGTCGTTGTAACTAGTGCGAGAAATCTCCTTACTAAAAACTCTTCCTCTTTTGTGCACTCTTGAGTGCTGATGTGTACAGCTTTGTTAAACTAGGCCTTCTCTGCTTCTGCTTGTTTTTTTTTTCCCCTTCAAAGCGTTGGGAATACTTGCTTGTATGCTATGGAAGTGTAGAAGGCCTGGCTTAGCAACTCAGCCTAGTGCACTCAGACCCCCCTCTCTCCCTCCCTTTCAAAAAATATCTCACAGAAACTCTTTCTGATCAAAGATCTCCTGTGAGATACACCATAATATGTATGTCTGTAAAAAAATGTGTCTTCTTCAAATTTACTTCACATGTGTGTGTGTGTGTGTGTGTTCCAGTCAACTGCAGCGCCCCAGTAACCTCTCTGACCAGTCCGCTCTAAGGATGGCGGCTGCCACTGCCAATGCCACTGGTAGTCTAGGCAGTCTACTGGCAGGAAATGATAATACTACTCCTCCCATCGCCAATAGCAACCAACATCTAGGTAAGTTAATTGTAGAATCCCCTCAATTCAAGGTAGCTAAGAGGTGTGGCACGAGTGAGACACTTCTAAGTCTGCAATCTAGTCATGTGACCACAATACTCCAGCTGCAATTGAATCATGCACCTGTTGACGTGCAGTGTCACTGCTGAGTCAGCAAAAAGGAAAGTGTGCCTGCAATTGCAGAGTATTGGCTAGGGTCATATGATTGGAATGCACTTACAGGGTTGCACAAATTTGAGCGTAAACTTTTTGTTCTGTGTAATACATGTGTGTGTGTGTGTGTGTGTGTGTGTGTGTGTGTGTGTGTGTGTGTGCAAAGACTCCTTTTTCCTACCTACCTGCTCTAGGTTAAGATTCAGTCTATCTTTTCAGCTCCCTCCTCTACCACACACACACACTCATAGCTCTCTCAGCTTCCAGTGGAGGTGCTCCAAAAACCAATGGTGAACTGGGCATTGAGTCACTGAATCGTATCCTTGACGATGGTCTGGTGGACAGCCCCATGAGTGAGAGGGGGGAGGACGATCAGGTGAGGGTCACGTGATTGTCACATGACGTGATATGTATTGTCATGTGAGACATATAGGTGCAGTAATACTAACCAGAATTGTGTAAACAAATTTTATCGAACACAAAGTGGATGATTGTAGAGCCATTCGCTTAATTCATACAAGGTGGCTTTGACCAGATACCGTATAGCTATACGGTACTAAAACAATAGTAAATTGATAGAATTTTGGTTTGGTTAGTTGAACTGTATAATTTAAGATGTCAGAAATCCATAATTCTAACCAAGAACTGTGTGTCAACAATGTTCTGATGTGACTGGAGATGTACTGTATTGATCCACGTACTTGTACTTCCTTTAGAAGTTCATCCCACTCAAGCCAAAGACCATCGATGTGTTCAGTGACAAGGTGGTGAAGATAGAGGAGAGTGCTCTGGACCACATCTTTGACTCTGATGAAGATGAGGACGGACAGGAGGTAAGAAGAAAACATCACACACACACACACACACACACACACACACACACACACACACACAAAAAAAAAAACAACAAAAAAACCCTCTTTTTTTCCCTCTCTTACCTCGGTTGACTGATTCTTTTTGAAGTCAGCCACTGCAATGTGGTATACATTGGTTAGTTTTTATTGTAGATTGGGAAGTTTGTTTGTTAAATTTTTGTAAGATTTCAATTTCGCTAAACTGTAAATTGCTGTTTGTATTGAAAATGTTTCTCGTAAATTAATTTTCCCTTTCAAAATACAAAACAAAACATTCACAAAAATCGTTTAGTGGAAATCTTTAAAAAAAATTTTTTTTACTGCATATTGATTACTGTACATGTATACGTATGTATTGAGTATGATAGTATCTTGAAATTAATTTTGTTATCCGTACTTGATATTCAGGATAAAGGGTTTCCATTTGGTGAGCCTGTCACGAGAGTTTCTGACGAAAAGATGGACACATCTACTGCTGTTACTAAGGCAACAAAGGTGCAGTATTAATGTACATGTAGGCCTTGAGATCTAGTTGTGTTCCAAAGCCAGTGGTTCAGTGGTAAGAGCATTTGACTAGAATCTTGGGATTTGAATCCCAGCTAGAGCTTGAGATTTTTTCAATTGAATTTTCATGTACACATTAGCTACACTGTAGTGTACCATAATCTTTGCCTCAAATTTGCTCTTCTGCAGCTGTCTGGCTCAGACCCCCTCTCCATCAATCTCTCTGAACTCTCCCGTATCTACCCGACCCCTCCCTCTGTTGAGATCTCGGTAGTGGACAGTAGTAAATTTGACGAGGGTAAAATGGGCGGGGAGGAAGGGGCGGAGTCAGCTATGACCACTGGAGCAGCTTGGGACAGTACCAATGTGAGTGTATTGCCGTTGTGAAGGCTCTCTCTCTCTCTCTCTCTCTCTCTCTCTCTCTCTCTCTCTCTCTCNAGAGAGAGAGAGAGAGAGAGAGAGAGAGAGAGAGAGAGAGAGAGGGAGAGAGACAGCAAAACCACTCCTACTCTAAGATTATGTCTAGCTTTTCAGCTCCCTCCTATACCACACACACACACTCATAGCTCTCTCAGCTTCCAGTGGAGGTGCTCCAAAAACCAATGGTGAACTGGGCATTGAGTCACTGAATCGTATCCTTGACGATGGTCTGGTGGACAGCCCCATGAGCGAGAGGGGGGAGGACGATCAGGTGAGGGTCACGTGATTGTCACATGACGTGATACGTATTGTCATGTGAGACATATAGGGGAGTAATTTTAATACTAATCAGAATTGTATAAACAAATTTTATCGAACACAAAGTGGATGATTGTAGAGCCATTCGCTTAATTCATACAAGGTGGCTTTGACCAGATACCGTATAGCTATACGGTACTAAAACAATAGTAAATTGATAGAATTTTGGTTTGGTTAGTTGAACTGTATAATTTAAGATGTCAGAAATCCATAATTCTAACAAAGAACTGTGTCAACAATCTTCTGATGTGACTGGAGATGTACTGTATTGATCCACATACTTGTACTTCCTTTAGAAGTTCATCCCACTCAAGCCAAAGACCATCGATGTGTTCAGTGACAAGGTGGTGAAGATAGAGGAGAGTGCTCTGGACCACATCTTTGACTCTGACGAAGATGAGGACGGACAGGAGGTAAGAAACAAAACACACACACGAAGCATTTTTCCCCTCTCTAATCTTGGTTGACTGATTCTTTTTCAAGTCAGCCACTGCAATGTGGTATACATTGGTTAGTTTTTATTGTAGATTGGGAAAGTTTGTTTGTTAAATTTTTGTAAGATTTCAATTTCGCTAAACTGTAAATTGCTGTTTGTATTGAAAATGTTTCCCGTAAATTAATTTTCCCTTTCAAAATACAAAACAAAACATTCACGAAAATCGTTTAGTGGAAATCTTTAAAAAAAAATTTTTTACTGCATATTGATTACTGTACGTGTATGTGTATGTATTGAGTATGATAGTATCTTGAAATTAATTTTGTTATCTGTACTTGGTATTCAGGATAAAGGGTTTCCATTTGGTGAGCCTGTCACGAGAGTTTCTGACGAAAAGATGGACACATCTACTGCTGTTACTAAGGCAACAAAGGTGCAGTATTAATGTACATGTAGAGATCTAGTTATGTTTCAAAGTCAGTGGTTCAGTGGTAAGAGCATTTGACTAGAATCTTGGGATTTGAATCCCAGCTAGAGCTTGAGATTTTTTCAATTGATTTTCATGTACACATTAGCTACACTGCAGTGTACCATAATCTTTGCCTCAAATTTGCTCTTCTGCAGCTGTCTGGCTCAGACCCCCTCTCCATCAATCTCTCTGAACTCTCCCGTATCTACCCGACCCCTCCCTCTGTTGAGATCTTGGTAGTGGACAGTAGTAAATTTGACGAGGGTAAAATGGGTGGGGAGGAAGGGGCGGAGTCAGCTATGACCACTGGAGCACCTTGGGACAGTACCAATGTGAGTGTATTGCCGTTGTGAAGGCTTCTTTCTCTCTCTCTCTCTCTCTCTCTCTCTCTCTCTCTCTCTTTCTCTCTCTCTCTCTCTCATACACACACTCACATCACTCTCAACATATTAAAATTTAAATACATATACATGTAGTTAACAATTTCATCTTATCTCTTTGCTGTAGGTTCTCCTTGACGATGAAGTGTGTGTGCCGTCAGAGTTTGCCCCTCTACCTGATCTTCCTTCCCTCAAACACACTCTACAGCAACAACACATCTATACAAAAAGCTCCACCTATGTGGGCGGAGCTTTGGGTTCGGCACACGGTAGCTCTTCTGAAAATGACATTCAGTAAGTTCAAATAAATTCATGTACACTGTACAGTTCATAAATTTGGTAATAGATGGGTTTTGAGATTGGACTGTGAATAAAAAACAAAGAAACTTTTCCCAGACTAAGTCTTTCTGAGCCAGAACTGTGATTAAAATGTTATGTTTGTCTATAATTTACTAGTATCTTTTACTTTAATTTTTGTATAAATATGTTCATTTTATTTTCCCTTTGAATCTCCAGGACAACCAGCAGCTGCAAGTCAGAGCCTCAAAAGTTCATCTTCCCTCCTCCCTCCACTCTATCGCTGCGTCCTTCCGCTAATAGGGAGGGGCTCACCCTTCCCGTAACCAGTCGAACTCGTTTCTCCCCACACCTCGCATCATCGATTACATCATCACCAGCCTACTCGCACACGACGAGGGGTCACGTTCGCTTCCCCCCTCACCTCTCGACCCCCTCGGTTCACACACCCCTCGAGTCACCATTCGACACCATCACACCCACACCTCTCTCCGCTACTACAAACCGCCTCATGCCCGTCTTACCGGAAGCACACGGTCTTTACGTCAACATCGCTCTCCTAGACTCTGCTCTCTTTTCGAACCAATCCGAAACCCATCCCTCTATTTCTACCGGAGGCTTGATGTCCACTCTTGGAAAGCTCATGAACTTTAGTACTCATAGGAGGATCAAACTGGATAGCATGGCCGATAATACCAGCGCTCTCGACGGTGCTGGGAGTGGGTCGACCAACGACCTCCTCAGCTCGATGGACGAGAAGCCCGTCATGACGTTCGGCATCGAGGACTATCCCAGCCTGGGATTCCGAGAGGATGTCCAGGTCAGTATGATGTCGACGCCCGACGTGGGGAGTTGGAACGCTCCCTACGGTGCCCTCACGAAGTTTGCGACAGCCATGAACATGGTGGAGGTAAAGACGGAGGGTTCTTCTGGAGCTGCTACACCAGCCGCTAGTGAAGGCGATACAAGTGAGTGTGTGTGTTTTGTGAGTCTAGTTTTGTTCCTGGGTGTTTTAAATTTAGCCTGTGAAACTACAATTGAAGGGAGCCTGTAAATTGTATTGAAGGTAGCAGGAGAGCCTTGTACATACACTGTATGTTGTATACAGTGAGAAATGTGCTGTATTTATAGTAGAAAAGCTATGCAAACTGTCGTGTGTAACTTCTTACCAGTGAATATTCACAAGGATCTCTGTAGCTATGTTTGTTTGTGTGTGTGTGTGTGTGTGTGTGTGTGTGTGTGTAAGAGAGAGAGAGAGAGAGAGAGAGAGAGAGAGAGAGAGAGAGAGAGAGAGAGAGAGAGAGAGTACATGTTACCAACTATTCTATCTTTCCTTTCAGCTCTCCTCAACAAGTTTCTTGAGATTCTTCAAGACTTCTGTCTTCACGCATGCTTCACCGGTTGCCACGACAACTCAAACACACCACATAGCCACGCCTCCCTAAAAGAGCACAGTCAGCAACCTCATCTCATGCTTCGCCCGCCAGACCGGTCTGATGAGATCCGAGAAAACTCATCATGCAGGTTATACCACTCTCATAGTGTCCTGTCGGCAGTTTTGAACGCCAAACAGCTGGTCTTTAGTACAGAGAGACGAATTGGCAGTGGAGGGGGAACTCCTTTAATTAACAAACCCGTTCCAGTCACACTGGCAAAGGAAGATAATTCAGGTACAGTAATTTGATTTACTGTACATTGTACTGTACATCATGACTTTTGTGCATGTATGTAGCAAAAATTATGATTTCTGTAAACTTGTGATGATTCTACTATAGGTTTTCACTAAAAAATTTAAAATGGAAATTTGGAGCTGATAATCAGTTCTCAGCATATATACTGCATGGTTTCTAGATTCTAATTAATGCCCACTATTTTCTTGTCTACAGGAAGCTGGGTGCTTGATCTTCTCACTCTCCCAACAAAGTTCATGACAAAGAGGTTAAAAGAGCTGCGATCGATGCTACAGAACTCCTTCCACCATGCTCCTTGCCTCAAGTTTACCACCAAGGGACCTTTAACCCTGAAAGATCTCCAACAGCTCACACCCAGTTTGAGTGAGTTGGCTTGCTTGTGTGCCACACAGCACTTGGTGTGCACAGCTATATAGAGATTAAGAGCTCTCTTAAGAGGCATCCATTGGTTGCTAGAGAAATAGACAAGACAGATAGATTCTTAGCTGTCTTTGGCTTGCTAACAACACAGCACTTAAATATAAAGAGGTTAAGAGCTCTAGAGCCATCCAGTGGTTGTTGGAGATACAGACAAGACAGATTCCTGTCTTTTGCTTGCATGCAACACAGCACTTGGTGTGCAGAGATAAAGAGATTAAGAGCCTTCCATTGGTTGTTAGAGATATATGGTAGACAAGACAGATTCCTCTCCTTGAAGTGCTTGGTCTTGGTGTGCAGGGATAAAACGATTAAGCTCTTTCTAGAGAGTCTGGAGCCATCCATTGGTTGTTGGAGATACAAAGGAGACAGATTCCTGTCCAGCACTGAGTGGTAGCTTAGCAACTAAGGGCCGATCCATTCTCCAAATGGCCTACAGCTAGATGCAGTTGCTGCTCTAATTCTCTAATTTAATACTGTCTGGAGCTTGTCTAGACCAGCGATTATCGTATTAACAAACACTCTCTGTTGCTTGGTTACTCCAAATGAAATCACTCCACCATGTGTTAGTACCAAGCTTGACTTTAGTCTACTCAAATATCACGCAGGTATTACCTGGTCCAGTTCTGAGTGTGAGCTATAGCTGGTAGAAATAGCTGCTTGGGCGCTTGCAACCTCCTCTGCAATGCATGCATACCTATTCATGATCGATAATCTGTGTGATTAGCTCTTACAATATTCTTTTCCTCTCATCTTTCTCTCTCTCCATCCATCTTGTCACAGCTGCTCTGGGTGACGAGTGCCTCCCTCTGCCCATGAAGCCGGTCATCGTTGGCTACGACCACGAATGGTTGTCCATTTCTCCTCTCTCTCTTTCGGCATGGGTGAGTCATTGATCCACATATGCATGCATGTACATGTCCATACATGTTCGTATACATACCATATGGCGGGAAAATTTGGCAAGGAATTTAGTTTGGCAAATCAGCAAACCGTGACGACCTTTACCAATTCACGAGCAGAAAACATGTGCAGGTTAAGCTAGCTTTAGCATTTTTGGCACCTAAGCACTCTCTACTATCCTACTATTGCAGGCTGAAAGTTTGCAAGGTTCATTCTTTGTAACTAGATCATGTTTTCCACCTCCAAAAAATGAGCTAAAGAGCAAAATTCACCAAATTTAAAGGTGCTATTGCACGGAAGCGGCAACTTTTTGAAAAAATGGCCCAAAAATCAATACTGAAATTTCATTGGTTGAAAATACGTCATTGGAATGCGATTTGCACTCCTATTTTCGCGTTGACTCCAGCGTACGCATAATTTTTCTTTGTGACCACATGGCAAGTTGCAGCTATTTGACATACTTATACGCTTAGACTTACACTCATCTAGCTTCTTTCTTCCCCGTTCCTTCTCTTGGTGTGCTTCTACTGCTCATCATGTCTTGTAAGCGTTCAAATTCAAACTGCACATGCATGGTCGCACATTTTTATACACGCATATTGTTCTACGCACATTATGGCTTCACTATGCGGTGTAAATTACTACGCGTACAACTTCCGTGCAATACCACCTTTAAGCCCGCCAAATTCCCCACTATATGGTCCTCTACATGCATGTGTACATGTGTCAATGTGTGTGTCAGATTGCTTGTATTCACTTTGTGTGTACAGGATAAACTTTTGTTCGAACCGTTTGCAATGCGTAAAAACATTGCCTATCTGGTTGTGGCCACACCCCCAAGCTCCACCCACAACATGATGCCTACTCTGAAGAAATTCTTCCGAGACTTGTCTCTCACTTTCAAGGTACGAGCTAGGGTCAAAGTTCAACGTAAATTTGGAGGAGGGGGGCTAAATTTGGTTTCTATTTTATGTCATTCATATTTCACGATTCACATAAGTTTTGAGACCTTTCAACAATATACATTTTAGGACACACTGGGAAGAGTATATTAAGTTAATTTACTTATCATTTTTGTGGATAGGTTGTCCTCTTCTAGACAGTTCAGGGTTTGTCCTTTGTTTAAAAGCAGTGAATGTACATTTTGTGTGTTTGCATGATTCTTTGGTGCAGAACTGTCACCTTGGCGACCATGTGCCTCTGGAGAAAGGCATTGGAGAGGAAGGGGTTATTATTAGTTCAGGAGGTGTGGTCAAACAGGAAGCCACACCCACAACTGAGGATCCTAACACTGGAACAAGACACGGTAAGAGATTTACTAGGCCTTGCTCATAAAGTTAGTCTGAGGAAGGCATAAGGCTGCCACTAAAGAAAGGGATCCATATTCATATTAATAAGTGGTGTACATTATTTAGAATGTCTGTTATGTGCTTGAATCATCAACTTTTATCTTAATTGTGTGTTTGTTGCCACAGGTGCACCAGCTGGTGTGACTGATGTGAAGAAATTATTCAAAAAACTCATCTGTAAGTGGTCATAGGCATCAATGGCTTTGTCACACTGATGAACCAAAACGTCATGCAATGTCCTTTCTCATTAAAAACTTCTACTATGCTAAGCTCAATAAATTACCTTCATCTTGATTATTTGAATCACACACACCCTCACACCCTCACACACACATAGCGTCCTATCTCTCCTCTCTACCAACCGACAGTGAAGAGCTCTTCACCACTCACACAAGCACACCCTCACAGCCTCCCGACCCTCACCCCTCCACCAGCATCACCACCATCAACCAACCCTCTCCTCCCCTCACTATCGTAATCTACATACCATGCAACCTTCGCAGTGGTGGGCGTGGCAAGGGCGGGGCAGTGCCGGAGGAGTTCCATCTCTTGCACGCTTTCTCCGAGCTGACCAATAATGAGGGCATACCCAGTGAGATACGAGATAGACTGGTTTTACAGGTATGACTGCATGTCAGTAATAGCCAGCCAATTTTCCAGGCCTCCTATATACCGTATAGCGGGAAATTTTCGTATGGTGGAAATTTTCGTATATTTCGTATGCGATTCGAATATATGAAAATTAAAACTGCAAAAATTTAACTTCTGCATTTACTTTATATGAGTGCGTGCCGTGTATACGAAATTTAAAACTACGAAAATTTCTTCTGCTGCGTTTATACGAAATTTTGCACCAACGAAAATTTCCCGCTATATGGTACATGCTACTAATATGTGTTGATGTTAGCAAGATTACGTACACTGTGCATGGTGGTGTTGTGTTAAAAATTAGTTTGTATAGTGGCTGCTAATGTTTATTTTTGAATTTTACACGTGTTAATTATGTTCTCTCTCTCTCTCTCTCTCTCTCTCTAGTTGCTCGACTACAATGAGATCCTGGGTCCTTTCAGTGGCAAGAGTGACCAGCTGCGATCTTTGGCCTTCTCTGTCTATGCCAGATGTCGGCCGACATTCTCCCACCTCCAAGATGTCTCCTCCCTCACGTCCTTTGGACCCACGGCAGACAGAAATGAATACACCAAGGTAAAGTAGTGCAGGTGCCTCATGAAGGATCTCTTTGTGCTGATCACACTGGCACAATTCACAATTTACATTCAATGTTTGCTTGGCAACTGTCACAGTATTAGATTGCTTATTTTGAGGTTTATTTTACTTAAGAAATTAAGACTTTTCGCAAACTTTTTGAACAACAAAAAGGGGGGATTTTAGTGATACAGTTTGATCACAAATATTACTTTAATAGTGCATGTTAATATCAACTGTCTTCACTCTATTCTAGGTCTGTTCCTATCGTCAGCTCCACGCCCCTCCATTTGTCCTCTCGCCCGACGCCCCCCTGAGTAGCACGGGACCCCTCGTCGGCCCCCAGACACACCCGATCCTCTTTGACCCTGAGGAACAGGTCCTGTTTGTCGGCTACTGCGTGTCTCCGGATCAACGATGGCTGCTGGTGGCGTGTTGTGATAGAGTGGGAGAGATGATCGATACCTCCATCATCGGGATACCACACTCGAGGGGATACGAGTAGTGAGTCTCCTCCCTTCACACACTCACACAGTCACACATTCACACAGTCACACAGTCACATCCACATTGATCCATATACTCTTGCACTTACACTATCACACACACGTATCACAATTATTCTCACACATGCACACATACACCCTCATATCCTCATACACTCACAAACTCTCACACACACACTCACAGTATTGAAACCAGTCGTGCTATGGCGCTGGAGAAGCTGTGGTCGTACATTGCTTCCATTGTGTCAGGTAGTCTCATCAAGTGGAGCATTGTCATCACAAGGTTTGGAAAACCAAGCACCTCTGAAGTGAAAGGTGAGGTTCAATCACATGTACCGCTTGGCAAAAGTGTTCTGCTTATCATAACTACATGTTGCCTCCTTTACACATGCCCACTGTCAGTATATTTGACAATGTATCTTATTCACCGTGTCTCATTTCCATTCCAGAATGGCCTACTCTGATTCCCGATGATGGTCTCCTGACGGCCAACCAGGACATCTGCTCCAGCTGTTCCTCCTGTAGCCACACCTCCTCTCGGCCTCATTTCATCAATGTCATAGTGGTCTCCGTGCAACCGGAGAGGAACATACAGCTGTTCCCAAATAGCGGTTAGTTTGTTATAATAATTAGTATATCCGTACAAGATGCTTCCAACTGGGACAGAGTTACCTTTGAAAGTGTTGCTTGAATTTAGCCAACGAAGACCAGGACAAACTGCGTGTGCCCATACAAAGCATTGTTTGTTAAGATTAACTCACCCACTGAGTTGATGTGTATGCACTCTTAGCAAGTCATACAGAAGTGTAGGTTTGTGCAAAACTCAACTGATCAACCAAATAATTATATGCCCTATATATTTACGTTAATAAATTCAGTGTTATTANTTTAAACTCATGGAACATTCTCTTGGTGTAAATAACATTGTCGATGAAAAACAAAGTTTTCTCACAATAGAAATAAAGAACTTATTTTATTAGTGGGAACTATGGAGTTAAAATATTTACTAATAACCTAAAAATACACTTTTTGCAAATGTTTATTTTGACTTGGAGACAATTTTCTAATCAGTGTAGGTGAAAAACAAAAATTTCTCACTGTACAGATAAAGAATTTAGTTTTTTTGTGTGACTATGGACTTAGAAAATTTTGTAAGACCAAAAAGTACACTTTTTGGAATGAACATTTATCTTGACTTGAAAAAAATTTTCATCTAAAAAAAAACACTTTGGTAAAATTTTACTTTTTTCAACACATGGAACATTCTCTTGGTGTAAATAACATTGTCGGTAAAAAAAAATGTTTTCTCACTGTGGAGATAGAGAACTTAGTTTTTTTTTGTGACTATTAACTTAAAAAAAAATTTTCTAAGACCAAAAAATACTCTTCTTACAAAAAAAGTTAATTTTGAGTTGAAAACAATTTTTAGCTCAAAAGAAACACTTTGGTGAAATTTTACTTGTTTCAAAATATGGAACATTCTCTTGGTGTATAAAACATTGGAGAAAAACAAAGTTTACTCACGGTAGAGATAAACAACACAGTTTTTTTTGTTACTATGCAGTTAGAAAGTTTACTAAGACCAATAAATACATTTTTTACAAAAAAAAGTTTATCTTGATTTGTAGACAATCTTCTGAACATTGTTGGTGAAATACCAAAATTTCTCACAGTACAGATAAACAGCTTAGTTTATTTGTGGGACTATGGGGTTAGAAAATTTACTAAGACCAAAAAATACACTTTTTGCAAGCAAGATTTATTTTGACTTGAAGACAGTTTTCTAAACATTTTTGTGGAAAACAAAAATTTCTCACAGTACATTTTCATCTAAAAAAATACTTTGGTGAAATTTTACTTTTTTGAACACATGGAACATACTCTTGGTGTAAATAACATTATCGGTGAAAAAAAAGTTTTCTCACGGTAGAGATAAAGAACTTAGTTTCTTTTTTTGTGTCTATGAACTTAGATAATTATCTAAGACCAAAATTACTCTTTTTACAAAAAAAAATTATTTTTTCTTGAAAACAAATTTTAGCTGAAAAGGAACACTTTGGTGAAATTTTACTTTCTTAACACATGGAACATTCTCTTGGTATAGATAACTTTGTCAGCAATAAACAAAGTTTTTTCACTTTAGAGATAGGGACTTTGAAAGTTTTGTAAGACCAAAAAGTACACTTTTTACAAAAATATTTTTTCTTAAAAGCAATTTTTAGCTCAAAAGAAATACTTTTGTGAAATTTTACTTTTTTTAACACATGGAAAATTCTCTTGGATAAAATAACATTATCAGTGAAAAACAAAGTTTTCTCATGATAAAGCTGAAGAACTTAGCTTATTTGTGTGACTAGAGTCTTAGAAAATTTTGCAAGACCAAAAAACACTTTTTTGAAAGAAACGTATATTTTGACTTGAAAACTTATTTTAGCTCAAAAGAAACACTTTGGTAAAAGTTTAATTTATTCAACATATAAAACATTTTCTTGGTGTAAATAACATTATCAGTAATAAAGAAAGTTTTCTCAAGACAGAGATAAACAACTTAGTGTTTTGTTGTGACAGGAAACTTAAGATCAAAAAATATACTTTTTAAAAAAACCCGTTTATTATTACTTTTAAACAATTTTTAGATCAAAAGAAACACTTTGGTTAAATTTTACTTTTTCAACTCATGGAACATTCTCTTGGTGTAAATAACATTGTCGGTGAAAAACAAAGTTTTCTTACGGTAGAGTTAAAGATCTTAGTTAATTAGTGGGACTATGGAGTTAGAAAATTTACTAAGAGCAAAAAGTACACTTTTTGCAAAAAAAGTTCATTTTGACTTGAAAACGATTTTCATCTTAAAAAAACACTTTGGTGAAATTTTACTTTTTTTAACACATGGAACATTCTCTTTGTGTAAATAACATTGTAGGCAAAAAAAAAGTTTTCTCAAAGTGGAGATAGAGAA
Organism: Tethya wilhelma; assembly: GCA_964030475.1. Classification (NCBI taxonomy): domain Eukaryota; kingdom Metazoa; phylum Porifera; class Demospongiae; order Tethyida; family Tethyidae; genus Tethya; species Tethya wilhelma. Next base: position 4,793,071 of record CAXIPT010000007.1, on the reverse strand, counting down.
ATTAGTTTTTTTTTGGAACTATGAACTTAAAAAATTTTCTAAGACCAAAAACTACTCTTTTAACAAACTAAGTTAATTTTAAGTTGAAAACATTTTTTTTCAACACATGGAACATTCTCTTGGTGTAAACAACATTATCGATGGAAAACAAAGTTTTCTAACGGTAGAGATAAAGAACTTAGTGTTTTTTGGTGTGACTATGAACAAACAAAATTTTCTAAGACCAAAAAATACTCTTTTTACAAAAAAAGTTTATTTTGAGTTGAAAACAATTTTTAGCTCAAAAGAAACACTTTGGCGAGATTTTACTTTTATCAACACATGGAAAATTCTGTTGGTGTAAATAACATTGTCAGTGAAACAAAGCGTTGTCTCACTGTAGAGATAAAGAGGATTTTTGGAATGACTAGGAGCTTAGAAAATTTTATCAGATCAAAAAATATACTTTTTGAAAAAAACGTTTATTTTGAGTTAAAAACAATTTTTAGCTCAAGACAATTCAATTACACCAAGAAAATGTTCCATGAGTTGAAAAAAGTAAAATTTCACCAAAGTGTTTCTTTTGATCTAAAAATTGTTTACAAGTCAAAATAAACGTTTTCTTCAAAAAATACAATTTTTGATCAAAAAAAATTTTCTAAGTTCCTAGTCACACCAAAAAATACTAAGTTCTTTATCTCTGTCGTGAAAAAACTTTTTTATTACTGATAATGTTATTTACACCTAGAAAATATTCCAAATGTTGAATAAAGTAAAATTTTACCAGTGTTTCTTTTGAGCTAAAAATTATTTTTAAGTCAAAATAAACGTTTCTTTCAAAAAAGGTACTTTTTGTTCTTACAAAATTTTCTAAGATTCTAGTCACACAAATAAACTAAGTTCTTTATCTTTTCCATTAGAAAACCTTGTTTTTCCAAGAAAATGTTCCATGTGTTGAAAAGTAAAATTTCACCAAAGTGTTTCTTTTGAGCTAAAAATTGTTTTCAACTCAAAATTAACTTTTTTTGTAAAAAGAGTATTTTTTGTCTTAGAAAATTTTCTAAGTCCATAGTCAAAAAAAAACTAAGTACTTTATCTCTACCGTGAGAAAAGCTTTTTTTTACCAACAATGTTATTTACACAAAGAGAATGTTCCATGTGTTGAAAAAAGAAAAATTTTACCAAAGTGTTTTTTTTAGATGAAAATTGTTTACAAGTCAAAATAAACTTTTTTTTGCAAAAAGTGTACTTTTTGGTCTTACAAAATTTTCTAAGTCCATAGTCACACGAAAAAACTAAGTTCTTTATCTGTACTGTGAGAAATTCTTGTTTTTCACCTACACTGATTAGAAAATTGTCTCCAAGTCAAAATAAACATTTGCAAAAAGTGTATTTTTAGGTTATTAGTAAATATTTTAACTCCATNATAGTCCCACAAATAAACTAATTTCTTTATCTCTACCGTGAGAAAACTTTGTTTTTCACAGACAATGTTATTTACTCCAAGAGAATGTTGCATGTGTTGAACAAAGAAAAATTTCACCAAAGTGTTTCTTTTGTGCTGAAAATTGTTTTCAAGTCAAAATAAACGTTTTTTGTAAAAAGTGTACTTTTTGGCTTTAGAAAATTTTCTAAGTCCATAGTTACATACAAATAAACTAAGTTCTTTGTCTCTACTCGTGTGAAAACTATGAATGTTATCTACATCAAGAGAACGTTCCCTGTGTTGAGAAGTAAAAATTCACCAAAGTGTTTTATTTTAATGAAAATTGTTTTCAAGACAAAATAAACGTTTTTTGCAAAAAGTGTACTGTTTGGTCTTACAAAATTTTCTAAGTCCATAGTCCTACAAATAAACTAAGCTCTTTATCTGTACTGTGAGAAATTTTTGTTTTTCACCAACAATGTCCAGAAAATTGTCTTCAAGTCAAAAAAAACCTTTTTTTGCAAAAAGTGTATTTTTTGGTCTTAGTAAACTTTTTAACTCCATAGTCACAAAAAAAAACTAAGTTGTTTATCTCTACCGTGAGAAAACTTTATTTTTCACCGATAATGTTATTTACACCAAGAGAATGTTTTAAAAAAGTGTATTTTTTGGTCCTTAAAAATATTCAAAGTCAATAGTCTCACAAAAAAACTAAGTTCTTTATTTATACCGTGACAAAACTTTGTTTTTTTCTGACAATATTATTTACACCAAGAGAATGTTCCATGTGTTGAAAAAAGTAAAATTTCACCAAAGTGGTTTTTTTTAATGAAAATTGTTTTCAAGACAAAATAAACGTTTTTTGCAAAAAGTGTACTTTTTGGCCTTACAAAATTTTTTAACTCCATAGTTTTTCCAACACATGAAACATTCTCTTGGTGTAAATAACATTTTTGTTGAAAAAAAAAGTTTTCTCATGGTAGATATAAAGAACTTATTTTTTTTTGTGACTATGAACTTAGATAATTTTTTAAGACCAAAAATACTCTTTTTACAAAAAACGTTAATTTTGAATTGAAAACAATTTTTAGCTCAAAAGAAACACTTTGGTGAAACTTTACTTTTTTCAACACATAGAACATTAACATTGTTGGTGAAAAACAACGTTTTCTCACGGAAAAGATAGAGAACTTAGTGTTTTTTAGTGTGACTAGAAGATTAAAAATTTTCTAAGGCAAAAAATACACTTTTTGAAAAAAAAGTATATTTTAACTATAAAACGATTTTCAGAGCAAAAGAAACACTTTGGTTAAATTTTACTTTTTTTTACACATGGAACGTTATCTTGATGTAGATAATATTGTCGGTGAAAAACAAAGATTTCACACGGTTAAAATAAAGAACTTAGTTTATTTGTATGTAACTATTGACTAAGAAAAATTTCTAAGACCGAAAAGTACACTTTTTGCAAAAAACGTTTATTTTGACTTGAAAACAATTTTCAGCACAATAGAAACACTTTGGTGAAATTTTACTATGTTCAACACATGGAACATTCTCCTGGTGTAAATAACATTGTCGGTGAAAAACAAACTTTTCTCACATTATAGATAAAGAATTTAGTATATTTGTGTGACAAGGGACTTAGAAAATTTTCAAAGACCAAAAAATATACTTTTTGAAAAAAACGTTTATTTCGACTTGAAAACAATTTTTAGCTCAAAAGAAACACTTTTTCAAAATTTAACTTTTTTCAATACACAGAAAATTCTCTTTGTGTAAATAACATTAATTGATGGTGAAAAAAAAAATTTTTCAAGATAGAGATAATTTTCTAAGACCAAAAAACACACTTTTTTGAAAAAAAGTTTATTTCGACTTGAAAACATTTTTTATCTCAAAAGAAAAACTTCTGTGAAATTTTACTTTTTTCAACACACGGAACATTCTCTTGGTGTAAATAACAATGTCGGTTAAAAAAAAAAGTTTTCTCACGGAAGAGATAAAGAACTTACTTTTTTTTGTGATTACGGACTTAGAAAATTTTCTAAGACGAAAAAATACTTTTTTTAGAAAAAAAGTTAATTTTGACTTGAAAACAATTTTTAGCTCAAAAGAAACACTGTTGTAAAATTTTACTATGTAGAGATAAACAACTTAGTTTATTTGTGTAACTAGGGACTTAGAAAGTTTTGTAAGACAAAAAGTACACGTTCGCAAAAAACGTTTATTTTTACTTGAAAACAATTTTTAGCAAAAAAAAAAAACCATTGTGAAATTTTACTTTTTTGTGACTATGTAGAGATAAACAACTTAATTTATTTGTGTAACTAGAGACTTAGAAAGTTTTGTAAAACAAGTACACGTTAGAAAAAACGTTTATTTTTACTTGAAAACAATTTTTAGCTTAAAAGAAACACTTTGGTGAAGTTTTACTTTTTTCAACACATGGAACATTCTCTTGATGTACATAACATTGTCAGTGGAAAAAAATTATCTCACTGTAGAGATAAAGAACTTAGTGTTTTTTGGTATGACTAGGAACTTGGAAAATTTTTTAAGATCAAAAATTATACTTTTTGAAAAAACGTTTATTTTGACTTGAAAAAAAATTTCAGCTCAAAAGAAACACTTTGGTAAAATTTTACTTTTTTCAACAAATGGAACATTCCTTTGGTGTAAATAACATTGTCGGTGAAAAACAAAGTTTTCTCACGGAAAAGATAAAGAACTTAGTTTATTTGCGTGACAAGAGACTTAGAAAATTTTCTAAGACCAAAAAATACACTTTTTGTAAAAAAAGTTTATTTTGACTTGAAATCAATTATTAGCTCATAACAATTAATCACACCAAGAAAATGTTCCATAAGTTGAAAAAATAAAAATTTCACCAAAGTGTTTCTTTTGATCTAAAAATTGTTTACAAGTCAAAATAAACGTTTTTTTCAAAAAGTATATTTTTTGATCTAAAAAAATCTTCTAAGTTCCTAGTCACACCAAAAAATACTAAGTTCTTTATCTCTGTAGTGAAAAAACTTTTTTATTACTGATAATGTTATTTACACCTAGAAAATATTCCAAATGTTGAATAAAGTAAAATTTTACCAAAGTGTTTCTTTTGAGCTAAAAATTGTTTTCAAGTCAAAATAAACGTTTCTTTAAAAAAAGGTATTTTTTGGTCTTACAAAATTTTCTAAGACTCTAGTCACACAAATAAACTAAGTTATATATCTCTGTCGTGAGAAAACTTTCTTAATTACTGATAATGTTATTTACACCTAGAAAATATTCCACATGTTGAATAAAGTAAAATTTCCCCAAAGTGTTTGTTTTGAGCTAAAAATTGTTTACAACTCAAAATTAACATTTTTGGAAAAAGAGTATTTTTTGGTCTTAGAAAGTTTTCTAAGTCCATAGTCAAAAAAAAACTAAGTACTTTATCTCTACCGTGATAAAACTTTTTTTTTACCGACAATGTTATTTACACAAAAAGAATGTTCCAAGTGTTGAAAAAAGAAAAATTTCACCAAAGTGATATTTTTAGATGGAAATTGTTTACAAGTCAAAATTAACGTTTTTTGCAAAAAGTGTACTTTTTGGTTTTACAAAATTTTCTAAGTCCATAGTCACACGAAAAAACTAAGTTCTTTATCTGTACTGTGAGAAATTTTTTGTTTTTCACCAACAATGTTCAGAAAATTTTCTTCAAATCAAAATAAACGTTGCTTACAAAAATTGTATTTTTTGGTCTTAGTAAATTTTCTAACTCCTTAGTCCCAAAAAAAAATAAGTTCTTTTTCTGTACTGAGAGAAATTTTTGTTTTTTAGAAAATAGTTTCCAAGTGAAAATAAACCTTGCTTGTAAAAAGTGTATTTTTTGGTCTTAGTAAATTTTCTAACTCCATAGTCCCACAAATAAACTAATTTCTTTATCTCTACCCAGAGAAAACTTTGTTTTTCACAGACAATGTTATTTACACCAAGAGAATGTTCCATGTATTGAACAAAGTAAAATTTCACCAAAGTGTTTCTTTTTTGCTGAAAATTGTTTTCAAGTCAAAATAAACGTTTTTTGCAAAAAGTGTACTTCTTGGTCTTAGAAAATTTTCTAAGTCCATAGTTACATACAAATAAAGAAAGTTCTTTATCTCTACCATGTGAAAACTTTGTTTTTCACTGACAATGTTATCTAAATCAAGAGAACGTTTCATGTGTTGAAAAAAGGAAAATTTCACCAAAGTGTTTTATTTTAATGAAAATTGTTTTTAAGACAAAATAAACGTTTTTTGCAAAAAGTGTACTTTTTGGTCTTACAAAATTTTCTAAGTCCATAGTCCTACAAATAAACTAAGCTCTTTATCTGTACTGTGAGAAATTTTTGTTTTTCACCAACAAAGTTCAGAAAATTGTCTTCAAGTCAAAATAAACCTTTTTTTTGTAAAAAGTGTATTTTTTGGTCTTAGGAAACATTCTAACTCAATAGTCACAAAAAAAAAACTAAGTTGTTTATCTCTACCGTGAGTAAACTTTGTTTTTCACCGACAATGTTTTATACACCAAGAGAATGTTCTATATGTGACCTGTCAAGGGAAAATCTGCCGGTTAGGAAAATCTGCAAATTTTGAGTTAGCTATTCCACGTATATCTAGGCCTTCCTGGGAAGCGCATATCAAAATTTGGTAAGCATAGCTCAAGTAGTTTTCCAGATACAGCTCTTGCAAGCAGCCCTGTTTCCACTCGTGGCTTCCTAGAAAAACGGTTGTAAAGTTGTTACTAGGTAAACTATGGGCGGTCCGTATACTCTCCGTATCACAATTAGATCATGTACAGTACATGCTGAATATTACCACAGCCAGCCACGTGGAGGCTAAAATTATTTAGTGAGAAGCGAGTACCTAGGAAAGAAGACCCAGAAGACAGCTAATGGACTGAAGGAGGTAAGCGCTTGCTAGTAGAGAGATAGATTCTAGGTACAGTAAGTTCTAAGAACTAAGATAAGCCTCAAAATAACCTGTACTCGATCGCCGTACAGAGAGAGGCATTACCTACGAGTAGAAATCTATTGTATGAAAGCGCTTGGCTTAGACAAGCATGTACAAAGCTTTAGCTTACCTTTCTGTCTATGTGCTGTAGTAAAATTTTGAGATTAGTCAGCTTATAAGTTAGAGAGAACATCGAATAACAAATCATTTTTAGAGGCAGCTGCCTTGCTTATAAATATTCGCTACGGTTTGTTGCACAGCATAGCAACTGTTCTCCATGTTAGCAACTAAGTAAAAATGAACGAGGCTGAAACTACGTGCTATATCTCTGCAACAGAAGCAGCTCCACCCCTCAAATATTGCATGGAGCATGCTGAGATGTAGCGCAGCGCATCCGTGCAAGAAAAAAATGTTCGCGCAAAAACGCGAAATAAACTAAAACCGCATTTTACTCCAAAAACAATAATTTCCTAACCGGCAGGTTTTCCCTTGACAGGTCACATATATTGAAAAAAGTAAAATTTCACCAAAGTGTTTCTTTTGAGCTAAAAATTGCTTTCAACTCAAAATTAACTTTTCTTGTAAAAAGAGTATTTTTGGTCTTAGAAAGTTTTCTAAGTCCATTATCAAAAAAAAACAACTAAATTCTCTATATCCACCATGAGAAAACTTTTTTTTTCACCGACAATGTTACTTACACCAAGAGAATGTTCCATGTGTTGAAAAAAGTAAAATTTGACCAAAGTGTGTTTTTTAGATGAAAATTGTCTTCAAATGAAAATAAACGTTCATTGCAAAAGGTGTACTTTTTGGTCTCAGAAAATTTTCTAAGTCAATTGTCACATACAAAAAAACTAAATTCTTTATCTCTACCGTGAGAAAACTTTGTTTTTCACCGTCTACATCAAGAAAATGTTCCATGTGTTAAAAAAAAGTAAAATTTCACCAAAGTGTTTCTTTTAAGCTAAAAATTGTTTTTAAGTAGAAATAAACGGTTTTTTTTCAAAAAGTGTATTTTTTGGTTTTAGAAAATTTTCTAAGCCAATAGTCACATAAATAAACTAAGTTCTTTATCTCTACCATGAGAAAACTTTTTCTTTTATTGCAATGTTATTTACACCATAAGAATGTTCCATGTGTTGAAAAAAGTGAAATTTTACCAAAGTGGTTATTTTTTGAGCTAAAAATTGTTTTCAAAACAAAATAACCGTTTTTTGTAAAAAGAGTATTTTTTGGCCTTAAAAAATTTTCTAAGTTCATAGTCACAAAAAAAACTAAGTTCTTTATCTCTACCATGAGAAAACTTTTTTTTTCACCAACAATGTTATTTACACCAAGAGAATGTTTCATGTGTTGGAAAAAGTAAAATTTCACCATAGTGTTTCTTTTTAGATGAAAATTGTTTTCAAGTCAAAATAAACGTTTATTGCAAAAAGTGTACTTTTTGCTCTTACAAAATTTTCTAAGTCCTTAGTCACACAAAAACTAAGTTCTTTATCTGTACTGTGAGAAATTTTTGTTTCTCACGTACAATGTTCAAAAAATTGAAGTAACCAAAGCCAGTAAAAGCATACCACCATACAAAGGTACAAAGGTTGATATAGCCTTCATTGAGAGGCACCAGATAAGCTGGAATGAGCATCTGTGTCGAGTGAGTCCGTTTTTAGTGCATGGTGAAGGTATATGGTGGGAAAAGATACTGGGAGGATATCGATTCCAGGATGGTGTGTTGGATCCAAGCAGTAATGCAAGTGGACCTACTCTCCTGCATTACAGATCGTCCACTCTTAAGGATGTCAAGGTACGACACTCTCAATGCTGGGATCAGATAATCCGACAGAAGGTCGATTTACCTACACCAACAATCACCCTGTACAGTAGTGATGGAATTCCCAACGAGAGAATTGAGTATGAAGACCCCATTAGGCACTTACTTGTAGAGATAAATGAAGAGCAAGCAGAAATAGGTGTAGACAGTACCCTTGAAGTAGAGGTTGACCAACATGCAGCCCAAGATATGGATCAAGAAATCGCCCCATCTCTTCAACACCCAGGAGAAACAGAGACTGTCAATGAAGGTATTACAATTAACTTTGAACCAGAGGAAACCGTATCAACTGAAGTCAACTATAAAACCAAACATGCAGGTTGCATTTCAAAAGTTCTTGGAGACGTACCCAAGCTGAAGGAGTTTAATCATTTAAGAAATGCCTTGAAAAAAAAAAATCTTTTGAAAAACAAAGACATGATAAGTTGCTGGTAGAGCTACAAGCAGATATTTTGAGCAAAAGAAGGGCTACACTATCTGAGATCAAGGAAATCAAGGAAACTTTCTTTAACAGTCGTAACTGTATTCCTACAGATGAAACTTGGCCTGAGCGAGCATCTTTACTTAAAAAATTCAACTATACAAACAAACTGCTAGCTGTATGGCACATAATGTAAAACAGCGATATAGGTCTAACAGCATAAACATGTCATTAGCTAACATGTACATGTCGTATTATTTTGTCACACAGTCTTGTTTTACTACACATCAGTTACCAGCAGGAGTAGCAGTTTACACAAACTCCAACCACTGAACTACTCAGACTACAACTTTCTTGTACAACACAAGTTATAGCTGCAAGAACAGGTGAAGGGCAATAATAGATCTAAAGGCTACCATACGCACAGCAACAAGTTGCCAGAATAATTTGTTGCTTGCAACATAGCTATAACCCAAAGTACAGCAGACAGAGAAACAGCATGTTGCCGCTTGAAATAGAAAGACTCTAAACATATCCAAGCAACAAGTTGCTTCCAATAATGTGCTGTAGTTTGAATTGTTGCAAGCAACGTACAAATTGCTGGTAACTTATTCATGGCCGTATATAGCCCAGCAATATAAATGACCACATACACCCCAAAATATTACAGTGACTCAGAGCTATGATATTCATAGCCAAACCATGGATATTATAGCTCAGTTTCATAAGCTATAATATCCATGGTCAAACTTACCAGTAACAGCAAATTCCTGGAGCTTTAAATCACACCAACGCTTGCGCCATTATGGCTCACCAGCATTACAAGGACCGGTGTCACAGGACCAGAGCTCCCCCCAAAAATTTTCTCCGGGGGAAAATTTCTCCTAAGGGTAATTTCTCCCCCCGGAGTTAATTTCCTAGGACGGAATCTCCCCCCTTAGGATACAAGCTCCCCCCCAAACAGCAAGAGTTTATACTGTTGTTGATTGTCATGAGGTACTAAAAAGGCTATGGATGAATGTCAGATTGTATACAAGCTTGTAGGACTATGAACCAATGGTCAGACACAAACATATGGCTGGACAGAGTCGAATATAATAACTTTCTATTTTATAACTATGCGTGACTGATTGAGGAACGGTAGCTCTACCCCTAGTCCTAGCTCTAGTCCTAGCCCTAGCCCTAGCTCCTAGCATTACTACAACATACTATTCTATTCATATCGTTTTTTCTTCACAATCAACAAGTTCAAGGCACTGAAGGCACCCGGAGCGCCAGTCCTATGGGAGGAGTCCCAGTCCTAGGGCAAAATCTCCAGGGGGGAAGAAATATCCTTAGACCGGATCCTCCGGGGGAGGAGATTTTACCCGGAGTGAATATCCTATGACACTGGCTATGTACTCCATAGATAGCTCAGTCAGAGTCTCATCCTACAAAAAGTACACTCAGCGATATAAAGCCAGTGTAACTTGTAGCTGGATAATTCAAACATCAAAAATGTAGTACAAACTTACTGTATACTGATCGTCAACAAGAAAATCATCACCAGTCTTGCTCCTTGATAGGTCTTTGTGTGCTCAAAGGCAGTATCTTCAAAATCAGAAAATCTATCCACGTGCTCGTAGTAATTCACGAAGGGGGCATGGAATATCACATGATTAGAGCATGGCTTGCTCAATGAATATCATTAATAAATAATGAATATTTATATATCGCTCTATGAATACGATTAACATAGAACTTCCACTACAGCCACCTGACCAAGGCCTTAAGTACGCAGAGTGTGTGTGCATGTGTGTGTAAGTGTGTGTGAGTGTGTACGAAAGAGAGAGAGACAGATCAAGTACTCTGACAAAATTTAACATTGTATACCGGCAAAATCTACAGGATATTCTTGAACATGGCTCATTTTCTTGGTCTAAAATTTAACTGTGGATATGCTCACGTATCTATGTACGAGATTGAAATGAAATCAGAAAACAACAGTAACAATGAAATAGACACTTTCAAATCACTATTCAACCATCAACAACCAACCAGACCAAGTTTGCGACAGAAAAGAAGCTGACAAGGGCATTAATTAGAGATTAAATGCTAGCTACTCAACAACCTATGGAACAACTTTCACTGAACCTGTTCTAACACACTGTAGAGATCAATCAATACAAAGAAAGATAACAAAGAATGAAAAGAGGAATGAAAGATGGCAACAGCTCAAAAAGTTTCGGGACAGTGTCAACCAACAATTTGGCAAGAATGTTGCTATTACATCTCTTGCAGATGATGAGTCATTAGCCAAGTACCAAAAAAAGAGGCTATCACAATCATTTGAGAAGCCCCCAGCCCCTAAAAAGCCAAAGCAACACATACCCTCTGAAGCTAACCTACCTTCCAACATGGATGAGATTTTAGACGATCTAAAAGAGTTTCATGATGAAGAATAAATCATATGGAGTAAGTTTGCAAGAGACCATGGAGTGACAGCAAGTAATGGAGGACAAATTATAAAAAAGTATGCTGCTAAAAATGGAATTGACACTCTATCACTAGAGAAGCAAGAGCAAGCACCGCAGCCAAGACTGAGGGTAGTGAAAAAGAAACTACCAGGGGGAGAAATATCTATACCAAGCAACCCAACACCAAGCAAAATCAAATCTGAATGGGCAGAAATGGTGAAAACAGGAAGGTTACTAGTTGGAGAACCATGCTCTCCATACAGTCTCACTAGATTCAAGGCAACTGATGGAGAAATTGTTGAAGAGAAAGTAGTGGTGAATGGTAGAAAAATACCAATGAGGGATGTAAGACAACAACTGCTCAAAAAGCAAGAACAATACATGCGTTTAATGAGTGACAGTGAGATCGACAGCTTGTCACATGACGACACAGTGGTTCTGTTGCAGAAGTACAAACAGCCTTTTGATACGGCATGTAGCACAGAAGAGATCAAAAGTATCGTCAAAAAAATGCCAGAGACAAAGATCCCTTGTGCTATGGCATGATCATGCCACAATTTTAAACACGGGTTTAGTTGCTATTACCATTCATGTACTGTACAACTCAGCTGTTCATTTGGCAAACGAAGAGTACTTTAAGTTAACAGGCAAATCAGTAAACGTGCAAGCTATAGTTGAACAACCAGAGTTATACATGGTAGTTCTTGAAAGCTCTTCAATTGAAGATCAAGCGGCCATTATTCCTGACAGGCTAAAATGTCTTCATGACTTAGCAATTCCAATGGAGTCAAGCAAAGGTACAGTACAGTCTACACTAAGACCCCAAGTTTATCACACAAACGAAAGCGTGTCATACAAGTGGAATGCATAGTACAGTTGTGTCATAATCTGCAGTTGTGACACGTTGTGGTTAATGAATATAATTACTCCATGAGGCTCAGTGGTCATTAATATTCATACCTTGTACTATTGCGCAGCACACTCTTGTACTTACGTAAACTGACAGTTTTTGATGAGCAAAGTCGCTTCTTTCCATGCCTGGTATCTTCAACACGCAGGGATTGTTTCATTCCAGATTCAAGGTACGTATAGTGCTAGTACTTTAAAATTGATATCTGAATTCTACACAAGCAGAGATATCCAGTACTGATTTGATCCAATTTCAAAGTACATGAATATCATTAATTTCTGTGGACGTTCTAAAACATGCCAAGCAAAGATGGCAACTTTTCACTGTCTACCAAGCGCTAGCAGTCTAACTCTTTACAGTCTATTAGAGCAAGTGTAGAGCTACATTTCAGTGCTGACTAGAACTCTGTGGACCCTTCCTTGGCTGTGTGAGTGCTTGATTAATACAGCAATTATTCATGATTTTGTACAAGCTGTATTTTTTTCATACTTTAGTTGCAACTTTCTTGCACATAGCTGACTACAGACCAAGATGTAGACATTCTAAAAATGTACTCTGTAAGCTTCATACATACTCAGTACTAATTTGATCCAATTTCAAAGTTATCTTCTCCACTCCATGGTAGCTAGCTACTTAGCTGTAGTTTACTTTTTTATTTTGACTTACTTTGCTAAAACTTGGTATCAATTCAGAGCGCTTGACCTCCTCTGCTTAAAAATCATACTGGTTTGAACTGAACTAGTCCTGAACACGAGTTATAGCTGGTAGAAATAACTGCTAATTTACAACTTGCCACGTGTAGTATGTAGCTATGCAATTAAATTGCAATGTCATAAATTATGCCTTTTATTTTACAATAGGAATACAAGTGATTGACAGGCTCCATTTCTTTGCTGGAGATCACCCAGCACAAACCTTTGAGTCAGGCACTAATCAGGGAGAATATGTTTGTGGAGGATGTGGCATTCAAGTCCAACTGGTAGATGACCTCTTCGATTACCAGTCAGGAACAACAACAATTGGCCACTGCAGGGACTTTTGGTAAATTATTATTACATACTCACCCATGCATTTACAAGTATATTATTTGCACACACACACACACACACACACACACACACACACACAGACACACACAATTAATATTACACATATGCTCACTGTAAGCATACAAAAGTACATGTAAATGCATAAGTTAGTACATACCGTAAACTACATATGTACACATGTACTTATACAACACATGCCCACAATACTATATGCAGGAAAATGTCCTCTCAAGGTGGCTCCTTTCAAAGATCTTCTGGTGGAAGACATATAAATGGAATTGAAGAGTCGAAAGATGCAACTAGATGAATTGCACAAGAAAAAGCCTGAGCTTAAGCAATTCCTGAGACTCATCTTGAAAGGAATTCAGAGTGCCCACCCTCTTACTAACACGACCACAACAACCCCTTCAAGAGCTCAATCTAGGAGAGTACAATGTACTGAACAGTGAGCCATTGCATGACCTGAAAGGACACTTGCACAATTTGTTTGATGAGCTTCCTTACATCCTTGAGCCACAACAGAAAGCTAAATGTATCCAATTCCTGGAAGCACGATTAGGAGAGAAGATCAGTGGAGCTGACATGAGAGCAGCAGTGATAGATTTGTTCCTGCTCTTAACTAAGTTAGGAGTAAAACCAGAAGTCCTCACCCTTCTAGAAACCATTATTAGAATAGGTGAAGCACTGTACTCAGATGATGAACAAAGAAAAGGTATTGTCTTTGTACAATAATGCTTGGCTACACATGGAGCTTTGTCAAGAGCTGCTTTCAGTACCAAAGAAGATCACCAGAACGAAGCTATTTGGCACCTATTTGCATGCACTAACAACACATGCACCAATGCAGTATGAAATAATGTCTCAGAAATCAATCAATGCCTCTTCATTTGAGAATTGTTCGAAGTATTCTTCTACTACATCATCATCTCCTTGTGCTGGAAGAGGAACCAATGCAGGTTGGAAATTAGTTAAGTACGCACACACGAACACAATCTGATTGGTTAATCTAGCCATTGATAATGGGATAGTTTGCTTCAAGATGCTATATATCTTCATACGTCCTATAGCTCACTCAACATGGATATGGAGAGATGCAATTTTCCTTCCCTTATCTACTTCTGCAGCAGGTAATCGTGTGCGACCTTCCAGAAATGGGGGAATATTTAAATCAATTTTCAACTCTTTCAACATGTCCTTCACTGTAAAGCCTCTGTCAGCCATGATGGATATTCCAGGCTTGTCCTCAAGTGCTTCAAGGAATCCACATTTACGGGTGAGTTTTACATTGGAAATAGACCCCACATACAATGGTGACACATAACATATGGCTTCATTTGGAGTACATGCAAATAAGAACTTGGCTGTGATGTGGTGTTTGTATTCACTCCACATCGAAAAGTGCATATGCAGATCTGTTGGCATCCCAATAAATATCTCGCTCCCATCAATTATGGTAAATGTAGTGGGGAATTTTTCTCGAAATGAAGTTGGTAGAGTTCCTGATACTTGGCGTACAGTAGGCATCCATTCTATTTCTTTCAAGTGCTGACACAAGAAGCATATCCAAGTGGTTAAGTATCTTGAGACCTGTGATTTGGATAGGCCGAACAGGAATGCAAGATCAGTGATCTTCAAATTTAGTTTGAGTTTCACCAAGGTAAGAAACAAGTGATTCTCTGGATCCAGTTTCCTTGATCGTCGTCTCACACGAATACCCTCCTTTGATCCCCAAAAATTGAGATGGTGTACAACAGGACCCAAAAATTCAAAGAAGGTAAGTAAGACAGAATATAAGATGAATCCTGTGTAGAATGGAGCCAATTTATCATCATCTTTGGTATCGTTCAATCTAAAATAGGTCTTCTTTGACTTCTCCAATTTTAGCCGAGAATGTTCTGATTCCAGTGCCTTAATTCAGGCTAAAAGGGCAGTATTGACCAACACTCTATCCTCTGAAGGTTTACATCTGACGTGGCTGGAAGTTCATGTACTCCAAAGTCATGTACCAGCTGTTCTCGAAGAGGTGTGATACTTGGTTGTTGAAATGTGATTTGGGATCCACCTGTCGGTGTACAAGAACGAGAAGGTGTGACTGATTTACTTTCAGACCTGCTTAACTCTTTTTGCTCATATCTGTGCTTTGCTCTTGCCCATTAAGCACCAGCAGCAAAGGTCCAAATGTGAGAACGTGGGTTTCCATGAGTGATACTAACACCATCAACGTAACTACTATCAATTCCAGTCACAGCTGCATAAGCATGGTTAAATGCATCAGGTGTGGAAAACTGATAGCCAATAACTCGTCCACACACCTTGCTGTATTGAATGCTCGTAGGATAGATAGTGCCATCACAACTTGCAGTGTAAGTTGCTCGGCCACAAGCTCGTACATCACTCTCCAAAAATTCACTCCAAGCAGGTGGACAGTCCATTGTAGAATCACTCATGTTGAGGAAGCCAACACGCTGCCACAGCCCTGGTCCACACTGAAGAAGGGAGAAACCTAGCAACTCTTGTGCAATTCTTGACACAAGTCCTTGTATGGAGGCTTGAAGATTGTCTTGAGCAGTTTCTCTTTCAATGTTGGCAGGGCAGGTTCCTCCATCACCAGTTGGTGGGATCACAGATGGAGGGAGAGTGAGCGGAAGGGTTTGTTGTTGAGATGAGACTACTGAAAGTAGAATGGAGGCAGCAATGAGAGACAGTAACTGTACAATATTGTACATCGTTGATGACTGCTTAAGAGAGTTATGTTGTTTTTAAATACTCTTGATATTATTGATTGTAGTTTCAGCACTAGCTGATGAGTTGTAATAAGTTAGCTTGAATGCGCTAGCTGCCACACCAATACAAGCACACTCTGACTTTAATGGCAAAAAAGTCATGAGATCTGACAGTTACTTGCGCTACATAAGTACGTATTTTGCTCCAGATTGATCACATATGCATACCAAATAATGTACTGTACAACTTACTCTTCATTCCTGGAAACTAGCTATGTATAACAATATACTTTATGAAATCAAGAAGTATAGTAGTTTACTTTGAATATAATTAGGCTTTTCCGTGTGAATGGCACTCACACAAAATGGGTGGGACACAATTGCATTTTTTTTCTTTTCCGATAATAATTCTTGTGCTTGTGGAATGCACGAAGGCTACAAGAATATTGTAATGGTCATCAAATAAGTATACACAATACAAATAATCCTTAAGATTGTTGTATATTATTACAATAACTACAGAGACAAAAAGAATGCAAACAGTGTCACGTCCCATCTTCTCCAAATACCATAATATGGAGAAATGTCATGCTATATTCGTAATATTTTTTTTTCAACATCATCATAAACAAAATATTGATAAGCCATTTATATACTCATACAAAATATCTACTTATAGGAGTCGTTTATGTACTACCGTATAGCCGGAAAATCTGACGAGAATTAAATTTGCCGGATTGAGCAAACTTTGAATTTGGTGGATTTTAATTTGGCGGAGCGAGCCGATCACGTGCACAATATGCGTACGTACGTATATACGTATACGTGCGCACACTAAATATTGGCGGATTTTAATTTGGTGGTACTAGTCTCATCCGTAAATCTGCCAAATTTTCCGGCTATACGGTACATCCAATTGTTTAAACTGCTAATTGGAGTTAATTTTATCTACTAGTACATGTTTATATGACATGATATATGATAGCTCTAGTTGATCCTAAAAGTATAGTTATAGCTGTTCAAAAATCACTGCATGTGTTAATAGCTGGCTGGCTACTGAATGTAGAACTCGAGCAGTTGAATTGGGGTGTTTTCATCATCAGTGACGGCATTAGCACAACTTCTAACTTCAATATCGTCAGTTGTATGAGTGGCACCAAGTTCCACTGACAACCAGGGAAGAGAGTTGAATGTTCAACAGTCAACACCAAAAGGACATCCTTGACCATCCCAGAGAGGGTCATTGGGGAAAAAGGTATCAAAACGGAGAACAGTATAGTAGCAGACTCAGAGAAGTAGTTATTTCCAACAAAAGAAGGACTGGATGCTGCCGTGACTAGTACTGGCACAAGGACAGGTATTTTGAGAATCTTGATAAGAATTACCAGCAAAAGTCCAAATGTGAGAACGTGGATTTCCGTGGGTGACACTAACACCATCAACATAGTAACTGTCAATTTCAATACCAATTCCAGTACCAAATGCATCAGTTGTGCCATATTAGTAGCCAATAACTTGTCCACACACCTTTGCTGTATTGAATGTTTGTAGGATAGATATAGTGGATGGACAACTTGCAGCTAGCGTTAGAAGTTGGTCAGCCACAAGCTCGCACATTATGCTCTGAAAACTTAATTCACTCCAAGCAGGTGGACACTCCATTGTAGGATCACTTGTGTTGAGGAAGCCAACACGCTGCCACAGACCGTCTCCACACTGAGGAAGGGAATAACCTAGCAACTCTTGTGTAATTCTGCAGCAGTCCTTGTATTGAGGCTTGAAGATTTTCACGAGCTGTTATTCCTCTTTCAAGGTCGGCAGGACAGGTTCCTCCATCACCAGTTGGTGCATGGGATCACTGATGGAGGGAGAGAGAGAGGGAGGCCTTGCTGTTGAGATGAGACTGCTGGCAATAGAATGGAGGTATAGCAATGAGAGACAGCTGTACAATATTGTACATCATTGATGACTTAGGCTTCTTTGTGAGAGTTAATTGTGTTGTTTTTAAAAAAGATCAATTGTAGTTGCGGCACTGATCAATGAGTTGGCTTGAATGCACTGCCACACCAATACACACGATTTTTGTGACAAAAAAGTCAGATCAGAATTACTCATGCTGTCAATGTGTACTTGCAAATATTTAAATTATGTACTATACAACTTGCTATTCATTTCTGTCGGAAACTATAATATATATATATATATATATAGCTTGTGCAATAATATACTTTATGAAACCAAGGAGTATAGTAGTTTACTTCAAATATAATCTGGCTTTTCCGTGTGAATGGCACTAACACAAAATAAGTGGGACACAATTGCATGTTTTCCCTTTCCTAATTCTTGTGTTTGTGTGCACCAAGGCTACAAGAATATGGTAATGGTCATCAAATATGTATACACAATACAATTAGATTGTTGTGGTACCTATTATAATGACTACAGAGACAAAAAGAATGCAAACGCATCCCATCTTTTTCGAACACCATAATTTTAAGAAAGGTCATGCTCAAGCATTGCTCATAGCCTGACAGTCGAATCACAACAAAGAAGCCAGGGATGCTATATTTACTGTCAAGTTTGATGTGAGCTTGAAGGGAAGTCCTTCCTCTTCACATTCTAAGCTAGCACCACTATAGGATTAGCTGACAGGTCATTATAGCGTGATTGCTATTATAGTAAATTTTTTTTCAAATATTAGTAAGTCATTTATATACTATACAAAATCTACTTGGAGTCATTTACATACTGTATCCAATTGTTGAAACTGCTAATTGGAGTTAATAAATACAATACTAGCTACTAGTACATGTTTATGACATGCTATATATATA
Source organism: Tethya wilhelma (assembly GCA_964030475.1). NCBI lineage: Eukaryota > Metazoa > Porifera > Demospongiae > Tethyida > Tethyidae > Tethya > Tethya wilhelma. The sequence continues at coordinate 4,774,463 of CAXIPT010000007.1, read as the reverse complement.
GCTCTAGTCAATCCTATAATTATTCTATATAGCTGTTCAAAAATCGCTGCCTTTGTTAGCTGGCTGCAGCTGGCTACTGAATGTACAACTCGAGCAGTTGTATTGGGGTTTTTTCATCATTAGTGAAGTGATTGGCACAAATTCTAACTTCAATATCGTCAGTTGTAGTGGCACCAAGTTCCACTGAGAACCAGGGAGGAGAGTTGAACGTACAACAGTCAACACCAGAAGGACATCCTTGACCATCCCAGAGAGGGTCATCGGGGAAAAAGGTATCGGCAAAAGCAGTGTCATTAGTAGCAGCCTCACAGAAGTAGTTATTTCCAACAAAAGAAGGACTGGATACTCCAGTAGCACTGGCACAAGGACAGGTATGTTGAGAATCCTGATAAGAATTACCAGCAGCAAAAGTCCAAATGTGAGAACATGGATTTCCGTGGGTGACACTAACACCATCAACATAGTAACTGTCAATTCCAATACCAATTCCAGTACCAAATGCATCAGTTGTGCCATATTGGTAGCCAATAACTCATCCACACACCTTGCTGTATTGAATGTTTGTAGGATAGATAGTGGATGGACAGCTTCCAGAGTTAAGTGTTGGTCGGCCACAAGCTCGCACATTACTCTGAAAACTTAATTCACTCCAAGCAGGTGGACAGTCCATTGTAGGATCACTCATGTTGAGGAAACCAATACGCTGCCACAGACCCTCTCCACACTGGGGAAGGGAAAAACCTAACAACTCTTGTGCAATTCTTGACACAAGTCCTTGTATGGAGGCTTGAAGATTGTCTTGAGCAGTTTCTCTTTCATTGTTGGCAGGACAGGTTCCTCCATCACCAGTTGGTGGGATCACTGATGGAGGGAGAGAGAAAGGGAGGCCTTGCTGTTGAGATGAGACTGCTGGCAGTAGAATGGAGGCAGCAATAAGAGACAGCTGTACAATTTTGTACATCATTGATGACTCAGTCTTCTTTGTTATGTTGTTTTTAAAAAAGATTATCGATTGCAGTTGCAGCACTGATCGATGAGTTGGCTTGAATGCACTGCCACACCAATACACACGATTTTTGTGACAAAAGAGTCAGATCAGAATTACTCATACTTTCATATATACACGTGTGTATTTGCAAATATTTTGCTCCAAACTGATCACGTATGCACACCAAATTATGTACTATACAACTTACTATTCATTACTAGAAACTTTGTGTAATAATATGCTTTATGAAATCAAAGGAGTATAGTAGTTTACTTCAAAAATAATCTGACTTTTCCGTGTGAATGGCACTCACACAAAATGAGTGGGCATTTTTTCCCTTTCCTATAATAATGTTTGTGCTCATCACGGAAATCCATGAAGTATGCTAGAATAGCAAACTGCTACATTACAAACTTAAGTTATACCCTAACTAAAAGTGTGAGTGTTAAGTTTGAATCATGTATACTGTATGATATGTGGATCCAAGTAGTATGGTTGTCACTTTCCGAGAAGCTTACTATAGGAGATCCTAAGCTCCTGCATGTTTTATTGTGAATAATTATAACAAATGCTCACTTTCTGTGTGATCTGGCGGGATATGTATACAGTGGCACAATATAACACCTGAATTTTTTTAATTATTTATTTATTTTTAAGATAGTGTTAGAATGAGCAATGCTGTAAAGGCTGGCATGCATGCAGTTTTTATTAGGCGCACATGAAAGGATCAAGTAATCATGTGCTGTCTCCGAAATTGAGATATGCTTTGTTTCATTATAATTTACATTTTCCTACAATGCATAATTTTTTGCTGTCAATTATTTACATAATGTATTAGCATAGCTAGAACTATATATTACACTGGAAATTAAATTGGTTGTTTTGTATTTCATACAGGGACTTTTGAAAACGCTGGGCATTAATAAGAGTGACTTGGAGCACTGGACAGAAAGATGCAGAAAAGTGAGACTGGCTATGTTTCTCTTCTTATTTTGATGATGTAGTGTTTACCAATAATTCAATTGTTCCAATATGCCCATGTATACAGTGGCTAGCTCAGACTGTGGTGTGTCCATTAGCTAAAGAGATTGAAAACATCAACAAAATGCTCTGTAAACTTGGAAACCCTGAACTGCAAATTGGAGGTAAGCACAAAATGAAATTTTCAGGTTAACGTTAAATCTATTAACGTTATTGAGTATTTAACTTTGTTCAGGGCCTGTTTTGTGTTTGGTTCACGAAATAAAATTTAGTTTTAACCCACTCCATCGCTAATTTGTAGTTGAAGATTCTGTTCTTGTTGTTTTCAGCTGTCAATCTTGGTACACTGAGACTGGTAGCTAAGAGTATGTCCGACAAACTGCCTTCTCTCTCTGTGGTCATCCCTTATCTGGAGCTCTCAACCAAACAGGAGTACATAGTGGAAAGAATCAAGGGTATGTAGAAGAAATTGCTGATCAAAAGTGTATGTATGCACTACATGGCCATGAATGTTAATTAGCAATGGCTATATTGGCTCGCCCCTGTGTATTAAGCTCAAATTAATGATGCTGAGATGTAGTTGGATAAAGATATCTTTATCCCAAATCATTAATGTTTATGTTGTTTCTTTTGTCTGTTTGTCTGTTTGTTTCTTTTGCTTGTTTGCTTGTTTGTCTGTTTGTCTGTTTGTTTCTTTTGCTTGTTTGCTTGTTTGTCTGTTTGTCTGTTTGTTTTTTTTTTGTTTGTTTGCTTGTTTGTTTGTTTATTTGTTTGTTTGTCCAGAGTTGGCTAAAGGTAGTACCAATCTGAGTGGCTTTCGTTGGAACTCTGGGGGTACGTGGAGAGGAAGGACATGGGAACCAGACCTTCCCAATGACTCGCAGGTACTACATGAATGGAATCTCAGTATACAGTCAGCATGCATGTTCTATATATAGGAATGTACTTTTTGTAATTGGGAATGTGTTCTATTTATAGGAATGTACTTTTTGTAATTGAGTATGTGTTCTATTTATACCTTATGCGTTAATCATGTGAAAGTAGTTTTTTCATCAGTAACACCATGTTCTATTTATAAGAAATGTATTTACATTATTTCTGTCACATTTTAGATAGTGGTACACTTGTTGTGCTCCTATTTGGACAGCCAGATGCCACCTAACCCAAGGTTCACAGACGGACGAGCTTTTTCTAGTCAATATTTTCTGAAGTGTCCAGAGAAACCAGGTATTGTGTGTGTGTGTGTATGTGTGTGTGTGTGTGTGTGTGTGTGTGTGTGTGTGTGTGTGTGTGTGTGTGTGTGTGTGTGTGTGTGTGTATGGCACACAAACACATTCCGGTAAAGATCATCAAAGCCTGGGAACTAGGCCATTGTTATTGTTGTTTCTCATTGTTCTTTCACAGCTGCCAAGGTTGCAACGACTTGCCTGTACCAGGAGAGCATTAATCCACCTCACTACAAGGTCAGGTCATGAGGAGGGAGATGTAATATTAAGTCTTCCCTGTGTTAATTGGTTTAATTGGCCTAATTTATTGCAGGTGTTGTTGAAGAATAAGACTGTTGACATCCCACAGGTACAGCACTATTTCTGTGTGATTGTTGGATGANCTCTCTCTCTCTCTAACTTACACACACACACACACACACACACACACACACACACACACACACACACACACATACACACACACACCTACACACACATGTCAGGGTCGTAACAACCTCTACCTTGCCATAGTGGTGTTCCTCCATTGCATCAAGACGGAAGAAGACTCACTCCTGGGGTGAGATGACCAGTGCATGCATGGCCAGCTTCTTTGTGACATGCATGTCAATTTGTGAGATTATTGTCTCTTCAATTTTTTATGCCTTCAGACAAGTCAATTTGAAGACTTCAGGGATCAATATTTTGTGGATCATCAATTCTAATTGACTCCAAGTTATAAGTTAGTGTGTATGTATATGTTGCTATACATGCATAAATGAATTATTGTTACGGAACATAATGAAGGATGCATATGTAATGTCAGATAAACTAATATAAATCTTATATAATTACATGACCAAAATTGGCAGCATAATACTGCATGGATGCATGGATATGCGTGGCCATGGTATGCATGCATGCTATATAATTATATTATGTTGTTCCTTAATTTTTCCAATAATTAATTGCACCATGCAGGCATATTATATGGATTTACATAATTAAGCTCCCCTATATATATATTATTACTTTAATTTTGTATTGACATAACTATGTATAATAATAATTATAAGTTTTATTTGTTGAAACATTCAAAATAAACAATTACAACAAAAGAGATATGAATTAATAATTTATTATTGTCATATCTTGCCCACTCAGTGGCACAACAATAAATTTATCTTTTTTTTGATACAATCTTTTTAACCTCCTTAGAACAAAGTTCAATCTTTCTCTTTACATAGAATAAAACAGACAAAGGAAAAAAAAACATCTGAACTCTTTTGACACATAATAACAAAAAAAAAGAACAAAACGCAAAAACTTTGAAGCATTAGATTTATTTATGTAACAAGTAAAATTTACAAACAAGTCACATGCTGTACATGTGAGTGAACACGTATACTAATTTTTTGTACACAAATTTTTTTAGCAAAGGGTGTAAAGATGATATAAACAGTTTAGTGTCGATTTTCGGTTGTCATGGCAACATCAACTGGCGGAGGTGCGTGGGGGAGACCTTTCTTGTTGAAAGAGAGAAAAGAGATGGTGTAGTTTTGAAAGGATGAAGAGATGGATTGGTAGACAGCTCTTTCTTTGTCCAGTGGACTGGTCGACTGTCAGCCATGACAGAGCATCGAAACACAGCAAGGTTGAACTATTTAGGAGAGAAAGAACTTAAAAATGGACAGGTAGACAGAAATGAGTCATGTATACACAGAATTATATAATGTATGCTCATCTAAAAGAATAATAGATGATGAACTTCGAGGGAAAATGGACTCTTGGCAACAGTAACTGCTATACACACCTAGCCTCGTTCCCAGGTTCCTCAATCTGTCTCCTTCTTTTCAAAGAAAATATATGCGAGGGAGGAGCCTGAGAATGAGGCTAATACACACCATGCTGCACAACTTATCTTAGATCGACATTAACTCTATTTAATGCCCACCACAATCCTTATCTACTAACGAGTAGGAACTTACCCTAGAGTCTCCTGGGGGCTGTCGGCCGGTACCTTCTCTGAGCGGTGACAATGAAGGAGCACCTTGAACATGGAGCAGTAGCTGTGGGGTCTCTCGTGACCCCAGAACTCCTTCGGGAGCTCTCCGGGGGGAGAGGTAGAGATGAGGTAGCCTGTAGCTTTGGGGGAAGTGTCTTCGACGGTCGGTGCCATTCCAATCTGAGAGTTGGCTATCTCCTCGTGGAAGTTGATGCCAGAGAGGAAGCCTCCATCGATTCCACAGTCCATGGGAAGGCCTGCATTACATGTGTTATCGTATACCATTATTAGAGCTCACCCACTTATATACTGTACCTAGCTAAGCTTTCTCATATCAATACCAATTTTCTTCATGACATTGATACATGCCAATTAATACTATCTTATGGCCAATACTTTTCTTATGGGACATAGTAACTTTTTACTGGTAAGGCATAGCAAGCTGGAAAAGCAAACAAAAGAACGGGAAGAACGAGCACATTCTGATGGTGTTTGAAATTTTGAAATCGGTCGAATAATAAAAAAGTTATTCAATGTTTCTACCTGCTTTCTTAAACAACCAGATGGACTTTAGTGGCCGGAAATCAGGTTCATTTCTGACAAGAGTCCATAATCAGAAGGGGAAGAGAGTGTCGAACTGCCGTATGAGCAGTGTATTGACTCTTCGGAAAGTCACGCGCTTGGAATTTAAAATTGACCAATGAAATCGTTGCGGATGTGGGTGGGTAATACGCACGTGAGTTTAGGTTTTCAAAAAAAAGAACGCGAGATGGAAATTGCTGCTGAAATCGAGGTCACTGAGAGTAGGAGGAGAAAGAGAACACGGAAGACTAGACAAGACGAGAATTCTGAGCCAGCTGTTGTAAAAGCATTGCTGTGTACTGACAAATCAACTATTCCTGTTTCTTTACAATACAGAGACAAAGGATTCATGTATTTTCCAAGTGAAGACATTATTCCCTTTATCAAAGCTGTGTACCAATGTGTTCGGCAATTTGCAAATTCAGATGGTATGCAGAAGTGAGGTAAACGTCTAATTGAAGTTGCAGGTGAATCTGTGAAAAACAAGTTAGAATCAAAGGAGCTGTACAAAGTGATATTGCTGAAGAAATTTGACTGCATTGATGGTGATTTAACAGCACCAATAGATAATGTGTATTGTGAGATACTTAGAAAACTCTGCAACACCAGGTTAGCTGAATTTATTGATGATTTCCAGCAAATACAAGCATCAAAAGGAGGATCAGCTACTCTCTGTGGATTAAATCTTAGAGATACTCTTCTTCAAGATCATGTTAATTTAAAGACTGTAATCAACTAGAAACGTGTCTGAGTTTCACATGAGTCATGATGAGTGTTATGATCAAATTAATTTTTGTTTATATTGCATAAAAAAATACTATTACAATGAAATGTTAAAATTGATTCATCCTTTTTCCTGTTGTACTTCTTCTTTTCCAGATGAGGAGCTATAGTATGCAAGAGTAATCGACTGTGATGAACGAATTAGCTGATCCAAGTGACTGCACATTTTCTTACATGCTTTACAAAGCACATCTTCAAGATCTCGTTCTAATACACTAGAGTTGTGAGCTAACTTATGCCACCTTTCACATCTGGGTGACAAAGGCTCAGAGAGAATCTTGACACTCTTCGAGTCCCTGTTCAGCACACTCAAGTATTTCTCCCTGTACACTGTACTGTTCAATCCAGGACAGAACTTGTATCCACTTGATGAACTATCTGTAAAGCAAAGTGTGATAAAACCTTCCACATTGGTTAGTCTCCCCTTCTCCATTGTTTTAAAAAGCATTTGAAGCTCATAGTCACCCAGCTCTGTCACAATAATTCTGGCTACACTGACTAAACCAGCAGGAGGACAGAATCTTAGTGCTTTCTCAGAGTACAAAAGGTATTTCTTCTTATAGGCTTCGTACTTATTGAAAGCTAGGTCAGTAAACATTGTAGTTCCTCGCTCGAAGAGCAGCTCCAGGCTGAGTCTCAAAAGGGGTTGCTCTGAAACCGAGTATATTCATATTAGTCAGATATTATCACTATAACTATAGGCTTATATACCTACCAACAACGACAAGCTGTCCTTGCTCTGCCTGGAGAGGTTCGCAAGTTGCCATGATCAGTAAACTGTTCTTGATTTTATGTTGGTCGCGTAAATTTTGGCAAATGACGTAAACTGTTTAGAGAAGCCAAATTACTGACCCGCCCACTTCCGCAACGATTTCATTGGTCAATTTTAAATTCCAAGCGCGTGACTTTCCAAAGAGTCAATACACTGCTCATACAGCAGTTCGACACTCTCTTCCCCTTCTGATTATGGACTCTTGGTAGGGCTCAATGAGGTCAAGAAGTGCAAAAGGTTACGATCACCCCGATCGTGACTATAAGTTTTCTTAGCTCGTTTTCTCTGTAGTCTCTAGGATTAGAAGCTTAGCACTACTTGTGGTAGTAGAAGGATAGTTAGTCTACATATTTATGAGCTTAGTTTGGATGCTGCTCAAAGCCAGGGAGAAAGAAAGCCAAAGACACTCGAAATCTATTGAACTTCGAACCCTCCAATTTCTGAATAAAATTTTCCAGGATCAGCCATGTCCACGCTAGGATTAGCTGTCATACAGGTAATAGATAAGTACTTTAACACATTAGTTTGTCTATTTTGAAGTATGTATGCAGCCTAAGCTACATAATAAACATCAATCAACTAGTACAAAAAATAAATTTTAATTTATTAATTCATCACGTGGCCACATCCTGTAATTTCCGGGTGTAAAGCGTTAAGGTACAGAAAAAGAACTTAGTCTTTTGGAGTGACTATGCACTTAGAAATTTTTCTAAAACCAAAATGTACAATTTTGACAAAAAACGTTTATTTGCCTTGAAAATATTTTCTACTACAAAACAAACACTTTTGTGAAATTTACTTTTCTTAACACATCGAACATTCTCTTGATGTAAAAAACATTCTTAGCGAAAAACAAAGTTTTCTCACGATAGAGAAAAGAACTTAGTCATTTTAGGTGACTACCGACTTAAAAATTTTTCCAAATTTCATTTTGACAAAAAATGTATATGTGACTCAATTTTGGAAAACAGACCAGATTTAGTAAACTTTGTTTAGAGTAAAACCCAGTTTTATTGAATTTCCGCAATCTTGGCAAAAAATTATTTTTTTGCAGCGCTGGGGTAGGGAATCATTTAGCTACCTGCACACAAGATTTGAAGGGTGGAGCTGCTTCTGTTGCAGACCTATTTGCAAAAATGTGCAGATTTTGAAGTTTTCTCGTGCACGGAGATAAGTTTCTACGTACGAAGTACAAGCACGATGATAAAAGGCAGCTGCGCGATAAGCTGCTCTGAGAATTCCCGTTTGCAAGAAAGCTTCTTGTTGCTCTCTCACTCACTTACTTTACTACTGCTTTAAGTTTCTCTATTGGACTTACCACGTTTACTTAGCTCTGTAATGTTGTAACCATACTCTTTATGAGCATCAATCCTATCTTCAAGGCCTGAATGTGATTCATAGAAGAAGAGCATCGAATATTGCACAGTACACTCAGTGCTAGCTAGTATGCAAAAAGGAAAATAGCTATAGCTTGCTAGCATACAGTAATAATAATAATTGCATGGGGACAAATCTTGAGTTGGTTGTTTATGTGCTGGCTTAAAGTCAGCTAGCTCTGGACTAGAAGACATTGAGAAGACATCGAGGTATCCAGATCGTCAATGCCCTGATCTTCCACATCTAGGTAGTCCTGGAAGAGCGATAGGAGATCATCATCGCTACACTGCAGAGCACGTGTTAACTGTGCGATTACGTCTATAGCTGTCATTCATACTTAAAGGAGTAATCATGCATGTGCTGTTAACATGCATTCTCAGGTACGTTAAGGAATGATCCAGGAAAAATTCTCGAAGTATTTGAATTCGGTTATTTAGAGGTACATATTATGGGCGGGGCTATATATCCGGAAATAACTTGCACGCTCGCGGGAGGGCGTACACAATACACTTTATAATTTACTTCGACGTTCTTACAGCCAGTAATATATCACGTGAAGATCATAAGTTAAAATAATTTTCAAACTGTAGTAAACACTCTTGTACAGTCCTACGTGTAGAGATAGAGAATCAAGACAGAGCCCAAGGTCAGATCCTATTTTTGAAGAATCACATGATGTTTAATATCAAAACGCTAATTATCATGACACAAAGGTAAGTTTTGATTTGTAGCTAATTTTAATATAAATACACAGACTTTTAGTTAGACGCACATGAATAAACAAGTATTATCAGATATTCACAAATGAATACTAATGTTCCAGGATGATAATAGTTCTTGTGCTATATGCCTCTGTTTGTAGTGCTGACAAACACTATGAAAGTTAACAATATCTGATTTAGCTGGGAAACAACTGTGTTCTGCAAGGAATGCCTTTTCCCATTCACTGATCTGTTCATTACACTTACTGTAAACCTGTAGCACCCTTGCCGATACCTTGGTTTCCACTTTGTGGTATTTGTTAACGAGCAATCTTGATTTAGGCTGCCTTTTGAGTTCCTGCTTAGCTTTGTCCAGAGAGATAATATCTTCATCATTGTTTCCGCTCAATGCTGGTCCTACTTTAGTTTTCAACATATAATTGTCTCCTTTTGTAAACTCTATTGGTGTAGAAGGTGGTGTCAGTGACAGAAGTTGTGTTGACTTATGAACATCTCTACTATTCCCTTTCCGTGTAGGTGTACTGCATCTCGTACTTTGTGGTGAAGTGTCAGGCAGACTTCTACGAGAACTTTCTGGAGGTGTACAAAGACTGAGAGGGCAAGTATGAGGAGTTCTCATTGGACTTGGTGCGGCAACTTCTTGTAAGTGTTCGTCATTAGCTGTGTTTACCGCTATTTCTGAACTTGTCTGTTCATGCAGTATCATCAACAGAGCTGAATATGTCTGTATCGCACATAGTGATAGAAATGACCATATCACCAACTTCTTCGTCATCTTCTCTATTTCTCTCATTTGCTCTCTTTGCAGGTCGTAAGTGTGTAGAGTCTCCACTGGCAAGGCCACTTTTTGTTCATACACACTTCATCCACATCTCTTTGAGGTGAGCACAAACTGTTTGTGTATCCGAAGATCGAAAATGCTGTAGGGTGGTGAGGCCATTATGCTCAAACTTTTACCAATAATTCTATTCCACACTTCTTAAAAAAATTCCGTATTATTCCCTTTAATATCCCTATTATTCCCATGAATTTTGGAATTGATTTTGCATGTAATTGTCAAATTATTGATATAACACTGACAAGTCATAACAGTATGGAACTTAAGCACTGCATGGGGACATAAGACATCTTATCACTGAACACATCATACACTGAACAATTATCTAATTATCGCTTGTTGTACTGTAGCATTAGAGAAGTTTGCACATAGTCTTGCAGACTGGTGTCCTGCTGATCACCGAAAGAAGCTTTGAGTAGCGAAAAGACTCTCTCTGCTGCTGCAGATGATGGTTAAATCTAAAAATCTTTCTAGCACATGTAGACCAGTGTGGTAGAGTAGCAGAGTTTAGTTTCCACCACTGAACAGGGTCGAAATCCTCACTCAAATCTACAAGTCGAGCTAAATAATCAGGAAGCTCCTTCTTAAGCTCTTCAATTTCGGCTGGTTCAATAAATGGCACTGTCGACAAGCACTCGTCGAGAGAGGTAGCTGTTGGATTCATGGTGGCAACTTGCTGAGGTGAGAAGAGACGACAAGCCTTAAAAATCTCCAGTGGCTTTTTCAAGCTGTTAGAAAGCTGATGATTGAAATAATCAAGAGCACTTTGAACACACCCTCTTGCATAGTCTACCCACTTTTCATGAAATGGATGAGACCTCGGCTGTTTAGTCAGCTTCTCAGAAAGTGCTCTTACATTGGGAATGTTCTCAACTCTTACTAACTGCTTAACTTTCTCCATTACTTTGAAGCATTTTAAAGCAAGAGGCCCATCTCCTTCCAAAACATAACAAGCTTTGACAAAAGGCTCACCCCAATCAATAACAGCTGCAATTTCAATCTGTAACTTTGATTTTGTTCCAACATCACTGAACAGACCCAATAACTTAGGACGTAGAGAAGGCCCAATATCATCATTTTCTCTAAGAAAAGGCTCAACATCTCCAAAATGAAGTAGTATGTGGTGAATAACCTCCCATTTAGACCACCACCTTGTTCTACTATGGCCTAACATACTCTGGCCAGTTCTAGTTCTCCAAAGCATTTTACACTTGGGACTATGTGAAAATAAGCTTATCCAAAGTGTTATAAACTCGTGCAAGGTAGGGGTTTCAAAATGCTCACCTACACGGTCGATAGTGTGTGAAAAACACCCCACATCTACAACTATTGGATAAACAATTGAGAGGGTTTGCATTGCAACATTGTTTACAGAAGCTCTATCTCTCATACTTGCAAGGAGATTGTTACATTGGATGCCGTAGGTTGTGGATAATACACAAATGAGTTCTCTTGCTACCTTCTCACCTGATAAAGACTTGGAACCCTGATCAGCCATTGCTCAATAGTAAAATCAGGAGAGACAAATCGTATCACAATGGCCAATGCCTCTCCTAGACGTGAGGTTCCATCAAAAATCACTGAAACTTTCTGGTCTTGAATTTCTGAACAGATGCGGTCCTCTTCTTCACGAAAAATAAATGGGATGTAATCATGCATATTTTTTAATCGAAGAGCATTTCTCTCAAGCAAATCTCTGAAGGAATCAATTTTGTTCAACGGAACACCTGCCTTCAGGAATGCTGTCACAACTTTTACACGATAGACCTGCTGCTCTTCAGGCAAGGTTTCTCCTCTTGGATGAAACTCTTTGTTGTATGCTGATAAACTAACAGCAATGTCTCTCTCCCTTAATTCTTTTGTTTCTAGTCTTTTCTTGGATTTTTCGTGTTTTGCAGACTGAACATGGTTCCTTATAATTGAGTTCTTTAAGCTCAATTCCTCTCGGCAAGCTGAGCAAAAAAGTATACCATGAGATACGGTTAGAGCTTCATTGCTAAATTCCCTCACATGTTGGGATGCAGTTACACTTTTAGGATCAGAAGAAGACCTTCCTTTACTTCGTTTTCCTTTAGGAGGAGCATTTTTCTTTATTTTTCTTGGTCTTGCTAGGTCAGACGGGGTGGGTGACTTTAAGCGGTCCAACAAGGACACAACCGTCCTAGTACTTTCTTGTTCACTAGATAAATCTATTTCACTCGATTCAATATCGTCCTCGATAGGTACATCTGGACGAAAACACTAGTACTGCTAGATGCCATGTTCAGTTTTCTTGCTTTACACGTGCAATTTTACTAGCTCCCGTTTGATGTCCGTTTATTCCCAAGTTTAACCCATTTATTCCTAAAATTATGCTTGTGCTGGACTTCCTCTATTATTCTCAAAATTATGCTGGCATAATCACCGCACCCCTAGGTGGGCATGTGTGGGATTTCCATATGAGGCACTTCGATATCGAAGAATTCGATATCACCATTATCAAGTTTTCTCCACCAGCTTCCTTTTCCCTCTCCTAGATAGTCGGAAATATTTTCCAGTAAAGACTGTCAGTGGTGAGAGTACCTCGTAGTGTCCTCATACTTTACCACTGTGTTTTTGGGAGGTTGTTTTTGTGAGGCATGTTTGCTGATTACTCTCTCGTTACAGTTAGTGATGTTTCCCTGTTTGATCTCCTCTTGGAGCCTTATGAGAGTATTGTACTCAATCTCCCCTGGTCTCATGCTTGATGTACGTTTTGTGATGTCTTTTAGAGGACCAAACATTCTTTCCTCATCCTCAGTGTTGAGTTGTCGAAGGGATATGACCCTGTATAGTAAAAGTGAATGTGCTAGGAGTGCATGTGAGTAATAGCCCCAAAGTTTTCGTCCTGTCAGCTTTTTAGTGACTGCTATGACCTCTTGCAAACGTATCCAACGGATCCATGTGACTAAATGAAGTCGGTGTACTGACTGGGCTGTCCTTTGAGTCTCCTTGCTGTACAGTAGGCGTCCAATCTCACACAAGCTGTCAAGTAACTCCATCAAACCATTGGGTAGATCCAATTGTTGTGTGCGTAGAAGTTCAGGCAACACCACAGCAGCATCACAGTAATCACAACCTCTCATGTTCTGTTTGTCCTTAAAAATAGCTGTTAAGGCTGACTTCATTGCTTCTTGTGCCTCTTTGGTTAAGTGGGCAGGAATTTCTAGTAACAAATTTCTTGATATGATTGCTATAATCATGCAAGGGTTCGTATAGAGTGATCTCATACTCTGGAATTTCTAATTTACTGCAACATTTAGTTGTTGAACCAAATAGCAGTGTTGGCACTTGTTGAACTCCACCTAGTTCATGCTGTAGTCGTTTGCGTAGTTCAGGTTTTTTGCCCAGGGAATTGAGGTTTCTCACAGCTAGTTCATGAGAAAGCTCCCCTTTGGACAAAGTATCGAACGGTCTACATTTGGTGTTGCTTCCATATGCCCCATTGTAAATGAGCTCTACTCTCTCACTTAGTGATCGTAGTGGTCGTCTTTGAACAAATGCTATGTCATCGAACATTCGAGCGGCAACACCGCAGTTGCCACATGGGTACCATACCATTTCCACCATACTGTTGACCACTTTCTGCTGCTAGTGCTGGCATGTCTCCCGTGAAGTAGCGTAGAATATCACTGTATTCTACTCCATTTGATGGTGTGAAAGGGATTGAATGCATTTCCTTCTTTCTTCAGCATACGCCAGTGTGCTGTCATCAGAACTGCCACAGCGAGCAATGATGTGTAATTGTGGTTGAGTGACAAGCTCTTCAACATCTATTTTCTGTGAAATCTCATCCTGTTTGAAAAACACTGCAGGGTCATAAAGACAGCTAAACATGTATAACACATAGGTATGTCCTGCAATGGTGGAGTGATCTGCCCAACGAGTTAAGTGACGAGTTTTTTTAACTCCTTAAGTTTTACACGTTGCTCCTCCACGTTCAAGGTTTCATCAAATTCACCTAGACTTCGGAGTCTAGTTTGTATGACTTCACATGGAATTTTGCCATAATTTTCACTTGCACTAAGTAGCTTGAGATTTTCTTGCTTCTGAAGCATGTGTTGTCTGATTTTTGTCAGAAAAATTTTACGGCCTTCTATTGTAAACAATTGGGTTAAAAATGTTCCATCATTGTTTACTTTCAGCTTTGAGAATTGTTTGGGAGTTATTAATTCCCCAATGCTCCTTTTGGCAATAAGCTCATTGATCACTTGTGTTGTAGCTGATACTGGAATTGACACTTCACCTCCAGAGCCTCGTTTACGTTTCCTACGTATCCTTGGTGGAGCAGATGTTTTCTCGAATCAAGTAATGTCAACACCCTTGTTAACTAAGTTCTTTATCCCTACCGTAAGGAACTATGTTTGTTAGACCAAAAGAATGTTATTTACACCGAGAGAATGAAAACTTTCTAGGCCCATAGTCACACAAAAAAACTAAGTTCTTTATCTCTACCGTGAGAAAACTCACCAACAATGTTTTTTACACCAAGAGAATGTTCCATGTGTTGAAAAAAGTAAAATTTCACCAAAGTGTTACTTTTGAGCTGAAAATTGTTTTCAAGTCAAAATAAATGTCCATAGTCACACAAAAAAAACTAAATTCTTTATCTCTACCGTGAGAAAACTTGTTTTTCACCAACAATGTTATTTACACCAAGAGAATGTTCCATATGTTGAAAAAATTAAAATTTCACCAAAGTGTTTCTTTTGTGCTGAAAATTGTTTTCAAGTCAATGTTTTTAGCAAAAAATGAATTTTTTGGTCTTAGAAAATTTTCTAATACAAAAAAACTAAGTTCTTTATCACTACCGTGAGAAAATTTTGTTTTTCACCAACAATGTTGTTTACACCAAGAGAATGCTTCCATGTGTTAAAAAAAGTAAATTTCACCAAAATGTTTCTTTTGTGCTGAAAACTGTTTTCCAGTCAAAATAAACGTTTTTAGCAAAATTGAACTTTTTGGTCATAGAAAACTTTCTAAGTCCATATTCACACAAAAAAACTAAGTTCTTTATTTCTGCTGTGAGAAAACTTTGTTTTCCACCAACAATGTTATTTACACCAAGAGAATGTTCCATGTGTTGAAAAAAGTAAAATTTGACCAAAGTGTTTCTTTTGTGCTGAAAATTGTTTTCAAGTTAAAATCAGTGGCGGATCCAGAGGGGTTTCCGTAGTTTCCGTGGAAACCCCCTTTTAGCAGACTTGAAACACAAATTTTAATACTCAGTGGCTGCCTTATACAAAGCGCCTGAACTCTGTGTGCAATTGAAGCAGTCTTCAGCGCGGCTAGCTGTAGCTACTAGCTAGCTATCACGGTCACAGTACCGTAGCCGGCAGCATGCATACTCTGTACTGCACGTAGCTAGCTAGCACAATACTTATTATGAAATTACTTGAATGTTCACTTATTTGGATAGAGTACAATTATGGTACAGAGTCCAAGGTGCACACGCGTGCGCGGTCTAATAATACCCATCTGTGGTATTACTGCAGTGTACTGTTACCACAAACACTAAGCTACCAATGCATTCACACAACCATGAAGTTAATAATAAGCACATTCAGCTAAGCACATGGCACTGAACCATAGTAATTGCTGAACAGCTCAGCAGCTGTACTAAAATGGAGCCTCAGAGAAAGAGAAAGCAAGCAGATATTTCTTCATTTTTCACAACCACCAAGAAGAGCAAAAGTGGTGAGAATGTTGCTTGAAGTAACTAGCTAATAAGTCAACTGACCATAACACCACTTCCAGATCAAGCCAGTGGCCCATCTAGTGAAAGCGCCGACCCAGATGCAGGTCACACACTGTTGGTCACCACACCAAGTACACCAGCAGAGGAAGTTTCTTCCAGTGCTGAGAGTGAGTATTACAAACTTTATATCACACACAGTTGTTTATAGTGGGTAATACTTTCACAATATTTTCACTATTATTATTATTATTATTATAAACATTTTAGGCCCGACTTCCTCTTCTACAATACCAACGGCAAGTAGCATTGCTGCAGAATGTGACATAGGCAAGCTGCTAGATTCTGGCATTGATTTGCAGAAACTCAGCAGAGAGGAAAAGTATCGTATCCTCACTACCAACCCTAGTCTAGATCCTTCTGTCTATCCTCGCACACGTCCCTATACGACAGGCTCGTATCGCCAGTTTCAACCAGAGTGGTTGAGGCAACATCCATGGTTGCACTACAGCAAACATGTAGATGGTGCCTTTTGCCGAGCATGTGCATTTTTTGGACCTGACAAAGTTGGTGGTCAATCGTCTGGTCAATTTGTGCGAAAACCATTTAACACATGGGTCAAGAAAACTCAGGCAATGAATTTACATGCTGGGTTAGAATATCATGCAAATTCGCTTACCAAAATGAATGAATTTTTGACACGCTATGAGAATCCATCACAAACAGTAGCTACTCAACTCAACACACAGCTCCAGAAAACAATGGATAACAATAAGAGAGTGATAGAGTCACTACTGCGTATTGTGATGTTGTGTGGGAAGCAGGGGCTTGCTCTTCGTGGCCACCGAGATGACAACATTGTGTGGGATGAAACCGAGACAGACAACCGTGGGAACTTCATCGAGCTAGTTCGTTTCCGAGCAGAGAGTGATGAAATTCTAACAAACCATCTCAAATCTGCTCCTAGGAATGCCATCTACACCTCCAAAACCATCCAGAACGAATTAGTTCGTGTCATTGGTTCAAGGATTCAGAGTGACATACTTAGGCAGATTGAGCAGGCAAAGTTTTACACAGTGATAGCAGATGAGGTGAGTGATGTGTCCAACAAAGAGCAGCTATCCATTGCCATACGATACGTCCTTGATGGTATTGTTCACGAATCATTTATTGATTTTGTTGAGGTGGAGAGAATCACTGGCCAGGCTCTTGCAAGTGCAATTCTACATTGCATACGAGCTTGGGGCTTATCACTTTCAAACTTGCGTGGCCAGTGTTATGATGGGGCCTCCAACATGTCTGGTGCTGCAGCTGGATGTAGATCTCTCATCCAAGCAGAAGCCCCATTAGCAGTCTATTTTCATTGTGCTGCCCATAGATTGAATCTTGCCATTGTCTCTGCATGTGGTGTCCAGGCTTTTAAGAATACTGAGGCATACATAGGAGAAATGGCGAGATTTTTCAATTACTCAGCCAAGAGGCAGCGGCTACTCGACAAGGCTATGGATTCTCTTGCTTCTCCACCAAAAGCCAAGAAGTTGAAGGATGCTTGTCGGACGAGATGGATTCAGCGGATCGACTCATATACAGTTTTTTTAGAGCTTCTTCCAGCTGTCCATATAGCTCTCCAAGCCATAACATCCCCACGTCTCTATGAGAGCTTAGGTACTGACTGGAGATGGGATACAGATACCATCACCAAGGCCAACAGCTTTCTTTATCAGTTAGAGTCTTCATCTTTCTTGGTGTGCTTCAAGATTCTTCTTGAGGTTCTTTCAAATCTTCGGACTCTCACTGTCAAGCTACAGCAACGTGCCATTGATGTTCTTAGTGCATATAAAGAGGTAGATAGTGTTCGTTCAACCATCAAGTCCATGAGAGACAACTCAGAGAGAGAATTTGGTAAGATTTTTGAAGAAACCACCAAACTTGGTCAGGAACTTCATGGTAGTGACTTTGAACTCAGCCAGCCAAGAGTTGTGAGACGTCAGAGTCACAGAAGCAATGTTGATGTGACGAGTGTAGAGGACTACTATCGAATCTCCCACTACAATGAGTTCTTATCTCATGTGATTGCTGAACTGAAAGATCGCTTCAACAATGAATCAGCTCACGGTGTAGGCCTTCTTTATCTTTTGCCAACACGAGTCCCACATGATGCGGATATCAGTCCAGAGCTAGCACAGGCAGTTGACTTTTATAAGGATGACTTGCCTCATCCAGTCATGTTTCCCACAGAATTTCGGATGTGGGCCAGGAAGTGGAAGACCGAATCCCAGAGTAGTGAATCACAAGTTCCCTCAAAATTGGTAGACACTTTGCAATCTTGTGATGTCACTTCATTCCCAAATATAAAGATCCTCCTCCAGCTTGCTTTGACGCTACCTGTGACATCTTGTGAATGTGAGCGTAGTTTCAGTCAATTGAAACTTATAAAAACAACCCTCCGCTCCACAATGACTGGTGATCGCCTTAGTGGCTTAGTTCACATGAAGATCAACCGTTCAGCTTGTGAGAAATTACACTCTTCACCAGATGCTATGCAGGAACTTGTGAGAACTTTTGCACAACTTCACCCAAGAAGAATGAAGATGCCCTTTGTTTTGTCCGACTAAACAGCTGTGTGTTAAATTTAGTCACTGTATGATAAGCATTTAATTTATTCAACTTGAGTTAATCAACTAACTTACTTTTGAAAGACATTCACTCATTTGAGTTGACAGGTGACTGAGGCAGCAGCTTGTTGTGTACGTAGTTCAAAGTTCAACAGTATAGTTATTTAGCGTGTGGCGCCCGGCGCATGGCGCGCGCACGTGAGATGTAAGCTTTTGCACGTTTTGCACGTTTGCGCAGATATATTATGCGCATGCGCATATGCAGCAAAGAACAATAGAATCCACACCGTGACGGAACTGTCAGCGAAGCAGCACAGGTGCCCTCAGAGTGCAAGAAAACGCGTCTCAGGGCATCCATTTTTCAAAAATTTTCTGGGGGGGCATGCCCCCAGACCCCCCTAGCATGGGCCACTTGCGCGGCTAGGCACCGCCTACGGCGGTGCGGTGTGGGCTCCACCCACACTTGGAAACCCCCTTCCACAAATCCTAGATCCGCCACTGGCATAGCCTAACCTAATTTGTAAATATATACATGACAATGCACCCACAATCTATAATGATGCAATCACCATATATATGTAGCTGCTGCATACACGTGCATTTCTACCTTTCACCATGTTTGAGGCTCAACATCTTGAGAGGGAAGTCGTGGCGGCATATAGCTCCTAACACACCAGTTTCATCCAATCCTTGGTAACGTGTTCGAGATCGGAGAGCATCTCCAGCTTTAAAGTCACTGCACGTGCTCTATATACCATCCATTATAACAGTAAATACAAATATATACTGTGTAGTGCACATATACCTGTGCAATAGTAACTGCAATAGGTCTTTGCTCAGATAGAATGTAGCTATCAACCTCATTTTGATCAGCAAAAGTAGATGAATGATTGTCATCCTTTCTTAAATGTCCAGCTTTTTTCCGACGGCACAAACGAAAGTTACCATCAACTGACATCACTGGATCTAGTGAAGAACCCTGATAACATCACATTTGTGAGTACATGCATCTACAACAAAATATTTGGTTACATTGTACCTTAGGGCAAGCAGGACATTCTTTCGATACGTAGTGAATAGTAGAATTTACCACATCTTTGAAATATCGGGAGATAATTACCATCATCATGTGATATGGTCCATTCATGAGCAATACTAACCTGTAGATTGGAAAACTTGTCGTCAGTTGATCATAGAAATCTCTATCCTGCAAATAGCACAAAGCAGTAATAGGAATATTATGGTTGTTGCAATTAGAAGCATACTTTGGGCTGTTTTCTGCCAGTCAACTGGATGAATTTAGATATATCATGCAGAGAACATTGGCATTCAACAACAAGGTTGTGGATGATGTCCATCAATTGCTAAGTGAATGCAAGCTTTGGCTTGGTAGGTGTGGCTGGCCACAGTCCCAGCTGAAACAAACGTGCAGACATGGACATACAGCCACAAAAGGTGACCTTAACTCCGTGATGCTGACCTTCATTACAATAACAGGAAAAGCAGTAATGTGGTTATAGTGTACTAAAACAGAACATACCATTCAGTGATACAATGATCACTTTCTCTTGATAGGTGGTCTCACAACTATGCACAAGTGGTAGCACAACACCTTCAAATGGTGATACTATATACTGTCCTTGTGTCCACATTTCAGGTACATGAAAGACATCAAGGTATTGATGTCTGCTTGAGCAACATTCTTCACAGAAAAATGCCATGTACGAGCAATCTAGGCAACGATGCGTTGCTTATTGGGGCAAAACATACAAAGTTGATCTTTAGGCATGGCTAGATTCGTAGTATAGCCCTTGATTAAACTTGGAAGTACTCCTTTCCACGAATCAACTTCTCTTGAGTGATTGATTTGTCTCATACGTCTTCGTTTCGGGGGGCTTGCATCAATATCTGATTCAGAGTCCTCATTGTCATCTTTGTTATCAATACCATCTCCACCAAAATCCATACCAATATCACAGTCACTGGCATCATTTTCAACGTCTTGTGATTGATTTTTAGCTCCAGTCTCAGCCTGGGATTCAAGAAGAGAAAATACAGGTTTAGTTCAGTGCCCAACAGATTAAGTTCGTTTCCCTTTTCCTTTAAGAAAGTTAGAGAGAAGTTTGTTGGTTTTCCATCGTCTGAGGGGCATTTCAGGGTGTCAGTCAATGGTCAATGTGCTCTCTCAAAGCTCTTCTACAGCATAGTATTATACCATATACTCATGAGGTGGTCACGAGGGCTTGTGATGTAGTATTTGACGATGTATTTCACTACCTTGTTCAGTATTATTATGTGGTAAAATTCGTGTAACGTTCGGGTGTATTGCAGCATGCAGTGCTGTCCTATCTTGTCGTTCTCTCAGAGTCTGTGTTCAGTTATTCAGTAGAGAAGTTATCTTTAGCAAACAAGACACAAATATAATGGACATAAATCACGTTCAGCCCGGGAGTTCAGAGTTTCAGCTGTCTGAAAAGCATGACTGTACAGAAGGGCTGATTACTGCGGCAAGTTCTCTGTAGACTAAATTCCACTGATATTGTAAACAATAAAAAAACAATAGAACAAACAAGTACAAAAAAACATATGAAATGTAATGCAAGCATAGGAATGGCCAAATCGTAAAAAAGTGAGCAAACAAGACGGAATGGTTGTCAGATTGAGCGAGTTCATTCCTGTGTCTAGAATGTCTTTGAGCTAGGGATATGAACATAAGGTGACACAATGAAATCAACTCACTCAATCTGACAACAATTCCGTCTTGTTTGCTTACTTTTTTACGATTTGGCCATTGGGCATTTTCAATATCTTAATAATAAATACCTTATTCTTACAAAAGAATGACTATAAAATAGTCCTAGTGATCCTCATAAAGGTATATACAATGCAGCCATGCTCCTGCCCCACCCCAAAAGTCACATGATACCAAAACTTTAAAATGTGGTGCATCAACAGCTATTTAATTAATACCCATTGTGTTTTGGGGAAAATATGTAATATTTTTATCAAAATACATTCCTTAAAATCTATATTTTTGCTAATTTTAAAAGTTAAGGCATCTTTAACGACACTGAGTGGTGGATGAGGCGTGGTCTGTTGTACCTAGCACGCAAGCTTTCTATACCTTCAGAGTTGCTCAATTATGCAACCATCCTTGACGGTATTCTGCAAGTAGACCAGTTTCTTATTATCTGCTATACTTCTGTCATGAACAGATATCTTAAATTGTTTCCAGAAAACTCTCTAATTGAGCCATCAAACTTTGGTGTGTCCAATTTGGGTAGTCTTACACCTGACTCAACTGCTTCACTTGTAATACTTGCAACATTGTGTGATAACCCTTTGAACTTCAATAAATCTCTCCCTTGAGTGAGGAATGAAGCCTGCACAATTCGTGGGACTCTTCTAGTCAACAATAAATCATACATATGAGAGAGGTCTCATTTTATTTCTATGAATTCATCCTCATATTGATGAATCATATGAATTTCCTCCTGCTTTTTTCCAGATAAGGATGAGATTCCTGCTTTGATAAATTCAGTGCTTTCTTTGATTGAGGAGAGCTTTCTTGTAGTAAAGAACAATTCATCTTTGGAAGTATGTGTGTCTGATGCAGGTTTACAATTGTGGCTGCTCTTTTTTATTCCAATCTTGGTATCGTCCACTTGTTCATCCACAGTATCAAATATTTCCTGTTACTTTTCGAGTGCACTTTAATCATCAAATAAATCCACTAATTCAAAATGAATAACCTTGAATTCAGCTTGCAAGTTATTTAGTTTTTCTAAACTTTGTTGAGCAAAGTTTCAGAACTTGGAGGTTTCAATATCACTTAGCCGATTTGATAAACGAGTGATTGAAGAACGAATTGTTCCTCTCCTTTTGGTGAGAGATGAAATAGTTGCCTCCTTTGACATATATTATGTGACCTGTCAAGGGAAAACCTGCCGGTTAGGAAATTATTGTTTTTAGAGTAAAATGCGGTTTTAGTTTAATACGAGTTTTTGCGTGAAATTTTTTTCTTGCACAGATGCGTTGCGCTACATCTCAGCATGCTCCATGCCAAATTTGAGGGGTGGAGCTGCTTCTGTTGCGGAGATATAGCCAGTAGTCTGAGCGTCGTTCATTTTTACTTAGTTGCTAACACGGAGAACAGTTGCTATGCTGTGCAACAAACCGTAGCGAATATTTATGAGCAAGGCAGCTGCCACTAAAAATAATTTATTATTCGATATTCTCTCTTACTTATAAGCTGACTAATCTCAAAATTTTGCTACAGCACATAGACAGAAAGATAAGCTAAAGCTTTGTACATGCTTGTCTAACCCAAGCGCTTTCATACAGTACATTTCTACTCGTAGGTAATGCCTCTCACTGTACGGCGATCGCGTACAGGTAATTTTGAGGCTTATCTTAGTTCTTAGAACTTACTGTACCTACAATCTATCTCTCTACTAGCAAGCGCTTACCTCCTTCAGTCCATTAGCTGTCTTCTTCTGGGTCTTCTTTCCTAGCTACTCGCTTCTCACTAAATGATTTTTAGTCCCCACGTGGCTGGCTGTGGTAATATTCAGGTACGATATAAAACACGGACCGGACCGGACTAACGGACCGTATTATACAACGGATTTCAATTGCGTTCGAATTTCCGTTCCGTACTTTTCCGTGCACGCCCGGAAAGGTAAGGCCTACGGAACGTGGAACGGGGGCTTTTTAGTCACGTGCCATGGCACGTGGTATATGAAAAGAGTCTAGGAAGATGGACCGGGAAATGGACAATCCATGTCCAATCTTAGTTGATAGTAATACTGTCGAGGCCGACTATTTGTCAGATGATGGCAAAAGTTTACCTGATTTTGATTTAAGCTCTAGTCATCAGTTCGACTAGTACTGATAGTAGTAGTAGTAGTCAAATGCCATTTTGTAGCTCGTTTCAACCTCCATTGCCTCCACTCCCCCAAGCACAGTCAATGTACTACGCAAACTTCTATCCACCACTGTCTAAACTACCATTAAGTGATGAAGCTGGATATGAAGTCGAGGTGAGATATGAGTGCATGCCTGTACTAATGAGTGTGCAATGATTATTAACATCCTGTATCCTTATTAAATTATTTTGTGCAGTGTACGTTACGTAATAAGACTAGGGTTACTTCTGTTCCTGGCATTGCATCTGAGTTGAATCAAGTGTTTAACTATAGAGTAAAGGTGATTAATAGTTCCAAGAAGTCTGAGTTCAGCATTAAGTCACTTTCTCTTCAGACATCTGTTTCAACAGTCAGTGAGCTCAAGAAAACTGTAAAGGAAGAAATCGGTCCATGTAAGGATGATTTATTAGGTTACATTGAGCCTGGTCATGGTCAAATAGGTAAAATGAGGCAATTGAGTACTAATGAAGATTTGAGGGAGATGTATGTACTGTGCAAGCGTAAACGTGAGGCACTGTTATGGTGCTACAC
The DNA here is from genome assembly GCA_964030475.1 of Tethya wilhelma. Taxonomy (NCBI): domain Eukaryota; kingdom Metazoa; phylum Porifera; class Demospongiae; order Tethyida; family Tethyidae; genus Tethya; species Tethya wilhelma. Next base: position 4,750,423 of record CAXIPT010000007.1, on the reverse strand, counting down.
CTTCAGCGGAACCGGTATTCAAGGAGATCAAAGTAATATTCCTAGTCGTAAACGTCCAGCACAAGACACTTCTCAGGCTCCTACTTCAGCTAAGCGTCAAGCTATAGCTCAAAGTATCAATGACGTTGAAGATATCAAAAAGCTAAAAGAAAAACATGGTGATTCTTACTCAGTTGAAAAGTTGAACTGTTGGGCTCATTTGCTTAATATTGGCAAGCATAGTTCATATGACCAGCCTCCAGACTTCCCATTTTTTAATAAACCAAAGAAAATTACTCAAAAGGCTACTACTAGTGTCAGTGGTGATTCTCCTTCAAAGCGTTTTGGGTTAAGGACCCAATGCATAGACCAATTAAGCAAGTGGCATGTACTCTTGAATGCAGGTGGTATTGACCAGGCTCAATATGAGGAGCTAAAGACTACAATTTTGAATGATTTGAAAGGCTTTAATCTGAAGTAACATTTAACTTACTAACAATCATTGCAAAGTATTGTACTTACATGCATGCATGTGCATGTTATAATGATGATAATTTACATTAATTTTTTTTTAAAAATCAGTGATGTTATCAAGTATAGATAAAATTATTAATTTTATTTAAATAATAATAATAATGATGTCTATAATAGTTACAGTGGATACCCCGAGTCTGTAATCCAGGCATGCACATGTCGCTACTAATCGAATCAAATGCTGCTTTCATGATAGTTTCGATAGAAACTACTGATTGCATTAAAAGAGAATCATGTTTCTTCAGATATGTCTTGACATAGTTAAAGGCCTCCTCAATAGGATTAAAGTCGGGGCTGTATGGAGGAAGAAAGATCACTAGTATTCCTGTTTGGTAAAGCAGGTCTTTAACTTCTAGTATATGGTGAATTGAGCAGTTGTCCAATATTAGTGCTGAATTCGGATTTGTTCCATTGAATGGCATTAAATTCGGGATAAGTGTACCTCTGAGAAAATCAAAGAAGGTATTTCCAGCAACACTTCCTGTATATGTCTCAGCTGCTAGTATGCCATTACATGTTATTAGTGCAGCAATGCAATTGACTCTTTGACCTCTAGCAAGCATTCGGTGTGTAACAGGAGTACATCCACTGACTGCATAACCAAATTTGCGAGCATGATCCTTCTTATTAGCACCTGTCTCATCAACAAAGATAAATTGTTCTCTTGCAAACAAAGAACAGTGTGCCATAAATGCTCCACGAAGTTTGTGACACCTCTGCAATGCAACTTGCTTCACTTTCTTTCTTGTAAATCCATATCTTCAAAGATGCCTACATATAGTTGCTTGAGACACCTGTACTGCTGTTACCTCATGAATTGCTTGACATATTTCGTGCAAATATAGAGTAGGTTCTCAAAAATCAATCCCATGACAATTAATTCAGAATGCTCATCATGTGCACGAAGATCCTGCCTGATCCTCTTTGCACTTGGTAAAGATACTTCTCCTCTTAATTCAAATTGCTTAAAAATTCTATGAGCAGTGCTAGTTGCAATATTCAAATTTCTTGCTATTTCAAAAAAAGTAAGCCCCCTTCCTATTCGTTGATACACAACACGTAGTCGTATATCACTGGAATAGGCTCTCNTTTCTATTATAATATTAATGCAAGTGAACATTTGCAAGGGTAGACAGTCAGATAGCTGAAAGCTAATAGGTGACGGTACCTACTACATAAACATTAAGTTAGCTTACTTACAACAAGAGTGCATCATAAAAATTAACTACAGCATAAAAACAGTCACAGTCCACAATATTAAAAATGATGCGTCAAAAGGAAGTTCCTGAAATGAGAATACGATCCAGTTACTACTTCATTGGGCAGGCCATTCCACACTCTAACTGTGTCCAAGTAAAATGAATGGTGGTATGTATTGGTTCTCGCAGAGTTAGATATAAGCATCATTGAGTGGTGGCTCCTGATATCAGCATATACCGGCCTGTGTCTCAGCTGATTTGGGAGAGTAGTATACACAAGTTTGTAGAGTATACAAAGCTTTAGGTACATCCTTCTTTGCTCTAGTGACTGTACATTAGCCCAAGCCACAAGCTCATCATAAGAGGCTGACCAGTTTTTCCTGCACATCCGAAGAGCAAACTTCTGAACTGATTCCAATGCCATGATGTCCTTTTTTAGGAAAGGATCCCAAACTGGACTGGCATACTCCAGATGAGGTCTTATGTAGCTCTTGTATAGATGCAGGAGATCTTGACTGTTAAGGTATGTATAAAATCTTCTATACAAGAGACCGACTAGCCTTCTGGCCTTGTTAACAACTGCCTGAGTGTGATCAGACCACGACAGACTTGCATTTAGTAAGAGACCTAGATACTTGTACTCATAGACTTGTTGTAGAGTGACAGATCCTAGCTGGAGATTGCTTGGGGGCAGAGCAGGGTGTCGCTTGCGTGAAACAACCATAAATTTACATTTAGCTCCATTTAACGTTAAAAAGTTTTCATCCACCCAGTGGTCAACTTCATTGATTTCTAGCTGAATCAACTCAAAGTCGATCAGAGATTTTATTGGTCTATAGAGGAGCAGATCATCAGCAAAAATGGTCAGTGAGGAATTAGTAGACAGATTGATTCTAGCAATACCATCAAAGTACACTAAGAATAATAGCGGGCCCAAGTTAGACCCTTGTGGAACCCCTGACAAAACGTGTTCTGAGACTGAAGAGGCTCCGTTTATTACCATTTGTTGTGTCCTATTGAGCAAGTATCCACACAGCCACAGTTACATGTTTAAGGACAAAGTTCTGGTAACCATGGTTTCAAAACAGGCATTTTGTGTTTACAAACACTAGCTTCCTGCCACAATCATAACAATATCCCATTCAACTACCCTTAACTTCCAACAAGGGGGTATAGCTCAGTGGTAGAGCATTTGATTGCAGATCAACAGGTCCCTGGTTCAAATCCGGGTGCCCCCTCTCAACTTTTGTTAACTCGCTTTTTCCAAACACTTTAAAGAAGATACTTATTTTTTCCCCAAAAATTTGCACATGATGAGTCAGTGGTTTCTATAATAGTGCTAGCTATATTTATACTTTCACAGCCACAAAACAACAAAGATATCGAATATGGATTGCTATCACTCCAGCTATCCTTTGCTCTCAAGAAGGGGGTATATAGCTCAGTGCCTCCTTTCAATGTATTTTTTCCCTTTCCAAAACGCTTACTTTCTTTACTTTTACAACACAAAGGTAACATAATACGTACCAATTAATCTAAGTACCACCGATCTCTTTTTCAGTTTTTCAGTATATTTGCAAATTAGGAAATTCTTACTTCAAAATTAAGCCTTCAAAACACTTCCATTTATTGTCTTGACATGTAACTATATGTGGTACATACCTGAGAGGGTTCTTCTGANAATCATTCTCATGAAACTATGTGATGCAATTGTCTCCCACTATGGCACCGATTAAGATGGAAAAATAAACAGTATATACGTAGTAATCATAGTTTGTTATAATAATTATTATTAATATGCAAAAATGAAAACTCCAATAAAATTTACAAAGAAAAATGGGACATCATCTAGATGTTTTGTACGTGAACATTGACTGCATGCAGCAAGATCTTAATACATGCTGGTCGAATTTTTACAGTTAATTGCTAGTCCTTGGAACATTGAGAATAATACTGGAATAATAGGTGAAAATTTCGAGATATGCATGGTCATCATACAAGCACGTATGAGCATTCCTAGATCCTTTGAAGGTTGTTGAGTATATATGGTGTTGTTGTACAAACACGTACGTGATGAAAAAAAGGCTGCATGACTGTGCTAAACTGCCGGTAATTTTTTGGTCATGCATGATGGGCTTATTTCAAACCTAACACCTATCCAAAAACAGTAATTAATTCAACAGGAACTGTTTGGAAAGTCATTTAAAAGAATATTATATAGGTTCATGTATAATGGGGAATTTGAGAATAGATCAATTGGTATAAATAATTACAATGTTTTGTTAAAAATGATGTTTTGTGATGTTTTTGTTTGTTCCCACTCCAGGTACCACATTTGGGAATGCTTGTAGACTACTCTGTGTCAGTTTGGCACAATGTTAGATGAGATGGTAGAATCGGTCGCCTATAGAGCTCTTGCAATTACGTTAGAATTATTGCAATGCGATCCCGAAAATTTCGCGGGTAAAATTTTCGAGGATTGCCAATGATCCGCGAAAACAGCGAAATTTATATTCCTCGAAAATTTCTAGCTATACCGTATAACTAATAATTCAATTAAGCCAATGACTCAACTTCACTAATTGGGGCAAAGTAGCAGACAGCGAACTTACTGTATTAGACTTTGACATAAAAATATGGTCATGAGTGGATATTGCATGCCCATTCATATGCTGCTTAGTTGTATAAAACGCTGAGGATTAGTAAGAGCAACTTGGCGGACAATACGTATTTTTTTTCATTTTTCCAACATGCATGCCCATACAGTGCCTACATAGCTCACTCAGACTGTTACTGGGTGTGTCTGTTAGCAAAAGAGATTGAAAAACGGCATCAACAAAATGCTCCGGCTGTAAACTTGGAAACGCTGAACTGCAAATTAGGAGTAAGCATGCATGCATGCAAAAAATAATTTTTCACTTATAGAGAAAATGTTGGCTTTGTCTCTTCTTTCCCCTATACCATAGATAATTATAGGCTTATATCATATCATGTAACTGAGTTAGCCTCGTTCCCAGGCCCAAAAGAGAGGGCCTGGTACACACTGCTTGCGCATGCGCATAATTATCCAATTTCTGATAATTTTGCATACTATCGTGTAACGTCCGTATATTTTGATTCGATTAGTGCACCTTGAACTCACATCGTAAAAGTATTGAGAAGATTGATTGATAGCAGTAGTGATTCGATCTGGAGCTGAATTGGCTTTAGTATAGTTCAGAGAAGATTCGCTAATAAATTTATACCCAATATTTATCGTTGAGCGAGTTTCTGTGATTTTTCCAGAGCAAGGACACTCATTTATCGATACAGTCAATTCAGCTGTTGGCTTCAAGTATTATAAACTGACACGGTAATACTAGAATCTGTTTCAAATATTTTTTAGGTCAGAAAGGGTCTATAAATGGCCTCTAAAAGAGTCTAAAACTTGTTTTAGTGTCCGTATGCCTACGTCACGAATGGACACACCCGGTACCGGTCCCACAAAAGATTACAAAACCACACGGATTTGCGGCAATAATTATGCGCATGCGCAAACAGTGTGCCTCTTTTGGGCCTGGGAAGGTCTCATAGGCTATCTCCTCTACACCACATCCCCACTGGCAGGAAGATAAAGACAGCCAAGAGTGGTGTGAGTCTCAGTTCCGCAGGAGAAGCACTGTGATCAGGTTGAGACTGCTCATGGGGACTCTTGATTCAAGAAATTGAACCGTTCATTCACTGAACGCCGCAAGACTGACTGAAATGACGCTAATAATGCTACAATTAATTTGTTGTTGTTGTTATTATATTGTACTCATTGGCTTGCATACAAGTACATGTATGTTGCTGGCGGGCCTGTATGATAGTACTTCTGATCAAGTTGAGTGTTCTGTTTTCCACCACGCAATCTCTGCTTGAAGTTTCCGCCGCATACAAGTCAAAGTTCAGATATGGTGTGCTTCAATTAGAATAAAGCATGGCCGGTGAAGGTGTCCAGCAACAGACTCCCCAGCAGTCTCAGGTGAGAAGGAGACTGGGACCAGCTCAGAGTTCTGTAGTATCGGCTACAATCGACAGGAAAGTGTCTGAGAGTAGAGCAAGAAGAGCACTGAAGGCCCTCAAGTGGAGCATCCCTGCAGTTCTCCTTCTCCTACTGGAATGGTACCATATAGTACTAGCTAATGACTCCCGCTGTAACTGTACTAGCCTCTTACCTGAGAAAGCAAATCCTTACATTTGCATGTGCTAATAGCCTTGTAATTTGTAAGGAATTTGGAGCTAGGGGCTTAGCTTTCATCCTGCAGTTTGAGTCAAATTTGATTCAGCTGCATGAGCTCTACATGAGTGTACTTGAGCTGTCTCTTCATTGTTATGATTTTTAGGTACATTGGTATTTCTTCTTGGTTTTTGGAAGGTCTATGGTTACTTATCTTTCAACTATCAGGTAGTAAATTTTAATGACAGTATACAATATTTGGGTAGTGATTCATATATCTCTTGGTCACTTACTTTCAGAGTTGGTGCTCATTGTTGCACTCTCACTGAGCATGCTGTATGGTGTCACACTCAACCTGACCACACGGCTCACCAGGAGCCCAGTCCACCTGACGACCAAACAGAAGAAGATGTTGGGTGTCTCCGAATCAAGTCAGTAGCTGTGGTTCATGTACTAGCTCGCACTCACTCATGCATGCACACACACACACACACACGCACGCACACACATTCTCTAACACATACAGTTACTTAACTACTCAATGTGTTTAAAGTTTGACATCTCTTTTCTCTTGTAGCTCCTGGTTATGTGACTGTGGACACTCCAGTAGCTTTTGGTTCAACTTTTACTTCCACTCCTGTTCTCTCTCACACACACACTTCACCTTTGACGTACCTGACCCCAACAGTGAGCTATACATGTATGCACTATGCTTTGTGTGTCTGAGCGTCATGTTCCCTCTCTCTCTCTCTCTCTCTCTCTCTCTCTCTCTCTCTCTCTCTCTCTGCAGAGCTCTCTACACTCTTCCTTACACAGTACTCCTCATAATACTGGATCCTTTCTCGGCAGCTGCACACCCACCCCTAATAGGTGGGCATTAATTGGAACTACATACCCTCACATTCATGTTTTACATAATGTAAAATGTTTTTAGTTTCCACAGCTTACGTCACAGTTACTACAGCTCTTCACCATGTAAGTCACTATTCTGTATGAGTATACACTCTCCCTTTTTTATCATGAAACTCAGTAAGAAAAATTATCTCATGTCTCTTGATCTGTTTCTATAGTCACTGTTGAGAGGTTGCCTGGTGATTATCGTGATTCTCCCGATGTTCAATCTGGTGTAATGTACAACAGTCAGGTTCAGGGGTCAGAGTACAGCCCCTCCCCTCGGAAGTATCACCTAGCGACCCGATCTCACTCCCCCGGTGGGGAGAAACTGAAGGACTCCTCTCATTACTGGAACACAGAAGCCGTAAGTTTTAAAACTACCATTTTTTTCAGCAAATTATTATTTGGTATGGATCATAATATAAGTTAGTTAGCCTTGTTCCCAGGCTTTGTTCACTTCATTTAATTCTTTAATTTGTCTAAAATTAAGCCACACAGGTTAGGCCTGGGTACAAGGCTACATGTATAAGTTAGTATTGTATTGGGTGATCCCCAAACTAGCACGTTCAATGGCAAAATATTTGTGTCTGTCTGTTGATTGGATCATTCGGTTACCATATTTCATAACATCTATATAGGCTCTAAGTTTTCTTGAGTATGCACCATTGATTCAATATCTCTGTTGCTCTTCAGTGGGAAATTTTGTGGAGTCTAATTAACATTCACTGGTTTTGCAGAAATATGATGACGCACAGGTATATGTGACCTTTGAGCTCTGCCATGATCGTGCCATTTTACAAGCGTCTAGCAAGAACAACTTGATGATTCAGAGTGCGCTCGTGCTATTATTTTGCCATACTCTTGGCAGCTAGAGTGTTATTAATTCCATAATAGTATTTTTTATGGAGTCACAATACATTTCTCCCATATACCAGGAGTGCACAGCAGTAATTGCACTATCCTGTACTAGTCATGTAATTGAACATGATTTTAATTAGTAATACCCTCTGTGTTTTAGTAATTGCACTCCTGCATATAATTAAATATCCTGTAAACTAGCCTTGATTTTGTATTTATTTCTCAGCTATTAGCTAATTTTGTGTCTGTTCCTCCATAAAATGATACTACCATATAATTATATAGCGGGAAATTTTTGTGGGGGAAAATTTTTGCAAATTTCGCGGTTTGGTAGCTTTCCGTGAATTTTTCCCCCCACAAAATTTGTAAGTTACGAGGTGTTCACGTACTGTTGAGACGCAATCCACAAAATTTTCTCTGCGAATTTCTATATTCAAGATGAAAACGCAAAAAATTTCCCCGACGAAAATTTCCCGCTATACAGTATTAGCAGATAACCACACGATTCCTCGTATAATTAGTATAGGTAACCACATGATTCAGAGTGTGATTGTGGAATTGCCATATGAGTGGCAGCTAGAGTGCTATTAATTCCATAATTGCACTCTGAATGAGTTATAAGCGAGAGTTATAAAAATGTGTTTGATAATTGAAAGACATCCGCTGAAGGTCTATAGACTCCGTGAATCTTTCTGCTATATAATATGTTGTATGAAATTTTTACTTCTTTTGTAGTATTTTTTGGGACAAATCACAGAATACAAAATCTACTCTTGCCTGTTTTACATACATGCATCTATATAGCTACTAATCAATATCATGCAATAGCTCTATACCAAACCATATAGCTATACTATTGTATAGGTAGTTATTATTAATAGCTATATAACTCTAATAAAAGTATAACATTTGTATAGCAGTTCAAAAAATTGCTGCACACATTCACATTGATGGCTAGTCTGTTACTGAATGTAGAGCTCGAGCAGTTGAATTGGGGTGTCTTTAGCAAGAGTGTCCTCGTCACCACATATACGAACTTCAATATCGTCAGTTGTTGTGGCATCAAGTTCCACTGAGAACCAGGGAGGAGAGTTGAACGTACAACAGTCAAAACCAGAAGGACATCCTTGACCATCCCAGAGAGGGTCATCGGGATATAGAGTATTGGGACCACTAGCTCTGGTAGCAGACTCACAGAAGTAGTCATTACCAACAAAAGAAGGACTGTGTACTGGACTAGTACTGTTAGTACAAGGACAAGCACTTCGGGATTCCTCATAAGCCCTTCCAGCAGCAAAGGTCCAAATGTGAGAACGTGGATTTCCATGAGTGACACTGACACCATCAACATAATAACTGTCAATTCCAGTTCCAGCTGAAAAAAATGCTTCAGGGCTGGCAAGCTGATAGCCGATAACTTGTCCGCACACCTTGCTGTATTGAATGCTTGTATTATAGATAGTAGATGCACAGCCAGCACCAGTGTTAGAAGTTGTTCGGCCACAAGCTCGCACATTACTCCTCAAAAATTCTTTCCAATCACTTGGACATTCCATTGTAGGATCGCTCATGTTGAGGAAGCCAACACGTTGCCACATCCCTGCTCCACACTGAGGAAGGGAAGAAGTTAGCAACTCTTGTGCAATTCTTGACACAAGTCTTTGTACGGAGGCTTGAAGATTTTTACGAGCAGTTTCCCTTTCATTGTTGGCAGGACAGGTTCCTCCATCACCTGTTGGTGGGATCACTGATGGAGGGAGAGAGAGAGGAAGGCCTTGCTGTTGAGATGAAACTACTGGCAGTAGAATGGAGGCAGCAATGATAAGTATAGTGAACATGATTGACAACTGCCTAAGAGATATACATTTGTTTATACACTAATATTGAGTGCACTGCTGCAGCAGTCTTGACGAGTTGGCTTGAATGCACTGAAACAGCAATTTATAGCAAAATATTTAGTATAATTGACTCTCATGGACTGTCACACACTGTACATGTACATATATGCACGTTGGCATTTGCTTCACACTGACACACCAAATTACTCATCAGGAATTAATACTTATTACTTAATTGAGGGTCTCACTGCTAACAAAAACAGTAGTTAGTGGGAGTATGGAATTCATGTTAGTTTGTGAATTGCTTGAGCACACAATAATTTTTAAACTCTCTCTCACTCTCTGCATTTTTGACGAGTACTTGCAGGTCAAAGAGGTGGTATGTTATAATACTTTTTTACGTAACCAAGCATTAAATTTATTCTTGATTTGTTTATGGAACTATTATATATCTCCTGAATTTTAGTTCTATAAGCATGCATACTTAATTGATGCAATTCTCTCCCACTAAATAAGATCAAAGGAATATGATATACACACAACAAAAATGCTGTGGAGTTTTGGCTAATTGACTCTCGTGATTGCAATTATTGATGAAAAATAAACAGGCATAATTTGAATGCAAAATTGAATCTCTAACTAAAATACACCCAAAAATGTGACATTGCGATCTGCAGCTTTAAATATATGTACATGAACATGACATGTGCACTGCACAATAAGTCTTAGAGTTGATATACAATAGAATAATAATGTTACGGCATCTGATCACAATAAATGCATTGTTGTGTTGTAAGAATGGAAAATGCAGTGAAATAAACAGCAAGTATCCGATGCCATGGCATATTTAAACTAATAATATATATGTGTGACAGGCATATTCGGTATCATAATAAATTATTTACAAACTGCTATATTGTGATACATCATCAGCATGACATAAGGAAACTAAGTTGTGGGTACTAATTTTAGTGAATTTATAAGGGAGAGCTGATCACGAGTATTAATGATCTTAGGACACACAGAGAGACAAAACTTTTGCTTGTAATAATGATCACATCACTTCGGAATCCGCGGTGATCCTCCGTAACACATGGCACACAGATAGACAAACCTTTGCTTACAATAATGATCTATATAATATAGCTGTTATTTAAAAAAAATCACTGCATACATGAACATTGCAATGATGCAGTCTGCATATGGCTACTGGATGTAGAGCTCAAGCAGTTGAATTGAGATGTTTTCGTCATTAGTATTCTCATCACAACATATACGAACTTCAATATCGTCAGTTGTTGTGGCATTAAGTTCCACTGAGAACCAGGGAGGAGAGTTGAACGTACAACAGTCAACACCAGAAGGACATCCTTGACCATCCCAGAGAGGGTCATTGGGGAAAAAGTTGAAACGAAATGCATTAGTACCAGACTCACAGAAGTAGTTATTTCCAACAAAAGAAGGACTGGATACTGCATTAGCACTGACACAAGAACAGGTACTAGGGGGTTCCTCTTCGTAAGAAATAGCAGCAGCAAAGGTCCAAATGTGAGAACGTGGGTTCCCGTGGGTGACACTAACACCATCAACATAGTTACCATCAATAATTCTGCTAACACCTGGATTTAAGTTAAATGCATCAGGTATTGAATCCTGGTAGCCAATAACTCGTCCACACACCTTGTTGTATTGAATGTTCGTAGGGTAGATAGTGGATGGACAGCTTCCAGTGTCAGAAGTTGGTCGACCACAAGCTCGCACATTGCTTTGCAAAAATTCACTCCAAGCAGGTGGACAATCCATTGTAGGATCGCTCATGTTGAGGAATCCAACACGCTGCCACAGACCTGATCCACACTGAGGAAGGGGCACAAATCCCAAAAACTCTTTTGCAATTGTTGGCAATAGTCCTTGTACAGAGGCTTGAAGATTGTCTCGGGCAGTTTCTCTTTTAAAGTCAGTTGGACACGTTCTTCCATTACCAGTTGGTGGGATCACAGACGGAGGGAGAGAGAGAGGAAGGGGTTGCTGTTGAGATGAGACTACTGGCAGTAGAACGGAGGCAGTGACAAAAAACAGCTGTATGATGAACATCATTGACAACTGCTGATAAATAGCTGAATTAGCTGAACTGTAATTGGCCCTCGTGGACTCTCACACATGCACTACATGTACATGCATGTATATGCACATTGGCATTTACACTGACATGCCAAATTACTCATCAGGAATTAATACTTATTACGTAATTGAGGATCTCACTGTTAACAAAGACAGTATATATAGGTCAGTTTGTGAATTGCTTCAGCACACAATAATTTCAAACTCTCCATACACATTTTGCGTAACCTAGTATACTTGCAGGTCAAAGATACAGTTCCCAGGAATGAATAAATTTTATGCTTGAATAACGTAGAGAAATTTTACTAACGTAATAATATACTGTCCCTTCCTGAATTTTGGTAAACGCTTAATTGATACGATTATCTCCCACTATGGCACCGATTGAGAACAAAGGAATTGTAAGACACAAGCTGTTGGAATTTTGCTAATTGGCACTCATGATTGCAATTAAACTTTGTACGCAAAGTGAAAACTCCAACAAATAATAATATTATGTGACATCATCGTGATCTAGTATACATTAATGTTGACATACAGCAAGACCATGCAAGCGTACGTCTCTTATACACATCTGACGCTGCCGACGAAGATAGGGTNAGGTGTTTCCAGAGTTGCAAGTTCCATATGTTGAAGAAGACCAGCCAGAGAAGTTCTTTATTCCCTATGTGACACTAGTGTTTAAATCACATTGGGACAATATTCATTTCTCTACCTTGTAATAATTATCATCATGTGATTTCTGATTACATAATAATTATTATAATGAGGTTTGTGACCTTTGAGCATGGCTTAATGGTAAAGAGTAAACAAAATGGATAAAGAGTGGAACAAGTCCAAAAAAGATAATTATTTCGAGGCGTGTGTGAGAGGAGAGTCTGAAGAACTATTAGCAGCTTTTAAAGAAACTAGTACAAAAGATGACGCAAAGCAGTTCTCATGGCAATACCAGCATCAACCTCTTCACTTTGCAGCAGCCTATGGAGACCTAGATATGGTAAGAACACTTATTGAGAAGTATAAATGTGATACTGAATGTAGAAATAGTGAGGGAGTCACTCCCTTGCACTATGCTAGCCTTGGTGGTCATGCCCATGTTGTTGAGTACCTTCTCAAAGAAAGGCATTGTGACCCCAATGTATTGGATAAACAAAAGGCATCACCACTACATTATGTATGCTGGGGTACTTATGATAAACTTCTAGCCCCAAGATGGTTTGATTTCACTTCTGATACAGTTACTAGTCATTACAAACATAAGTTAACAAATTTGCACATTACAAATTCAGTTGAATGGATGTACAATAATACTGTCATGAAGCTTCACTACAACAGAGGCCATATTAGCATTGCAAGAGAACTTCTGATGCATAAAAGTGACCCTTTTGCTAAAACTTCTTTGGGTCAAAAACCTCTGTTGCTTGAACTTGCATGTCAATGCGGACTAGTTGATACTTTTCAGTACTTTACGGATGCTATCTGTATTGATGCAAAGGCAAATTTAGAAGAACTATTTTGTATAGCATGCCAATATGAGCATCTGAATTTAGTACAATATTTATTTAAGAAATATGTAAAAAATGGCAAGGAACTTAGTAATTTCAGAGACATTTTCATGGTAGTATGTTCAGTTGGTAATTTGGCTATTGTTAGAACTATTGTTGAACACACTGCTTCGTTGATCTCTGTTACTGTTGACTTGATAAAGAATGCAGCTTATCATGAAGCAAATTATTGTGTTTTGATGTATCTTGTCGACAAATTGTGTACTAATCGAATTAAACTAGGTGGAGTTAGTCATGACCTCAAAGTATATGTCACTCAAATTGGGCATTCAACAACACTTGGATTGTTATTAGATGCTTCTCTAAAGAGCAACAATTTTGAATTAATGAGAGCTGTTGTAGACAAGTTGACTCTCCTTAGGATAACCAAAGATGACAATGGAAATACTCCTCTACACTGTGTATGTGAAAACAACAATTTAGAATTTTTGAAAAAATTGTTAGCCCACAATCCAAATTCAGATGTGAATGTTACCAACCATAAGGGCCAGCTACCTATTCATATTGCTTGTTCTCATTATCGTCTTAAAGCTGATATTGTTCGACTTGTTTCTCCTCACCCCAATCATATAAACACACAAGACCACGATGGTAATACTGCATTACATGTCGTTTGCATGAACAATGAAATAAATATTGAAGTGATTCAATATTTGGTAGAGGAGATGGGCATTAGCCTGTCCTGTCAAAACAATACAGGAGACGTACCATTGCATATCTTTATCATACGTACGGTAGTACGTATAGTAGGAATGGGCCACATGTCTCATAGACCCAATACAAAATGTTTATCATCATAAAAATCTAACAAAACAAAGTTAAGCCCTCAAACTTGCTCAAAGGCTCTCCCCAACAGATTACCAACTGCATGCAAGGCCTGAAACTCACAGAAACTTCCCTGGGAACTCGTAGAGAGCGCTAGTGGGAAGCCACAACAGTGCCATTTTTGTTCTCCTAACGTACTTACTTACGTACGTACTAACTGACTTACTTGAACACGGTTTCCAGAGAACCAAAGAGTATGGAGCCAACTTTGACAGCACTAGGTAAGTCCTTTTCAAGGGAACTGCGTTCCTTGATACTCGTTTTCATCGCAAATAAGCCTAAACAAAAACTAGAAAACTTTGAAACTTAGCATATAAATTCATGTACTTCAACGTACATGGTAGCAATCTTCCTGTAGGTAGAGTTCAAAGGTCATTCATTATCTATCCACGTGGCATTGAACGCGCATGCGTATTAGTTACTCACAATGCATGTAGCTGCTATATACTCAAGCTTTTTGTAGAGACAAACCAGTCTCTAACAGTCTTCACACTGTAGTGTTGAAAAAAGTGAATGAACAAGTAGCAAAAATTTCAAAAAAATAAGCAGTGTAGGAATGGGCAGTGCTGTAAAAAGTACTGGAACAAGGCATGTCTCAATTTCGGGCACATGACTACTTCATTTTTTTACGTTCAAGTCTTGGCCAATATAATCTAATCATGCCTGCTTTACTTCATTCCACTATTTAGCCAAGTGATAAGATTTGCAGGGATTTGAACCATTAGTATGTGATACTGCTGCTGATAAATTCATCTATGGATAATTCTGGAACCATTTATGACAATCAAAAATGAAAATGAAGTAGTCATGTGCCCGAAATTGAGACATGCCTTGTTCCAGTACTTTTTACAGCACTGCCCATTCCTACACTGCTTATTTTTTGAAATTTTTGCTATATAATTAGAGTCTATCTCTCTAGAAAACTGTGTAGGTATTATATATAGCTGTTCAAAAATCACTGCATACACTGATGCATGCATTGATCACTTGCTGCCTGGCTATTGGATGTAGAGCTCGAGCAGTTGAATTGGGGTATCTTCATTTCCAGTGTCCTCGTCACCACATATACGGACTTCAATATCGTCAGTTGTAGTGGCAGCGAGTTCTACTGAGAACCAGGGAGGAGAGTTGAACGTACAACAAGCAACACCAGAAGGACATCCTTGACCATCCCAGAGAGGGTCATCAGGAAAAAAGGTATTAAAAGAAAGAACGTTAGTAGCAGACTCACAGAAATAGTTATTTTCAACAAAAGAAGGACTTGCTGTAACATTAGCACTAGCACAAGGACAGGCACCTCCGGAATCCTCATAAGAATTACCAGCAGCAAAAGTCCAGATGTGAGACCGTGGACTTCCGTGGGTCACACTAACACCATCAACATAAAAACTGTCAATTCCTCTCCCAGCTGAAAAAAATGCATTAGGTGTGGCAAACTGATAGCCAATAACTCGTCCACACACCTTGCTGTATTGAATGTTTGTAGTAAAGATAGCAGATGCACAGCTTCCTGCCGTTGAGCCTAAAGCTGGTCGGGCACAAGCTCGCACATTACTCTCCAAATATTCACTCCAAGCACCAGGACAGTCCATTGTAGGATTGCTCATGTTGAGGAAACCAACACACTGCCACATCCCTGGTCCACACTGATTAGGGAGTAACTCTTGTGCAATTCTTGACACAATTCCTTGTATAGAAGCTTGGAGATTGTCTCAAGCTTTTTCTCTTTCAACATTGGCAGGACAGATTCCTCCATCACCAGTTGGCAGGATCACTGTTAGAGGGAGAGAAAGAGGAAAGCCTTGCTGTTGGGATGAGACTGCTGGCAGTAAGAAGGAGGCAGCAACAAGAGACAGCTGTATGATGAACATCATGCATGCATGTAGTATTGATGACTGCTTATAAGAGAGACGTTTTGTTTATATACAGATATATATACGTATTGCTGCAACAGTCGATTGTGATGAGTTGGCAAGCTTGAATGCACTGACTCGGGATCAACACCAATTTTAAATACGCATGCACTGTTTGCAGCAAAAAAATTCAGGTAATAATCATTTTCTCCGTATACACTGATCAAATGCACGTGCATGCACCAAATTACTCAATGACATCAGGAATTCATATAACTCAGTTGGGGGTCTAACTGCTGACAAAAACAGTTATAGTGGGAGTAAATAGAATGTTCACTATGTGTGGGTGAATAACTCAATTTTAAGAGTATACTGGAATAACATTCTATATTTGCATGCATTCAACTTAATGTCAAGCAGATTAATATATAGTTTAGTAAATTTAATTCTCTACATATAACTGTATCAGCACATGGAGACAGGAAGATGATTGCACTGAGAAGATTGCATGTAGCATATACATACATCAGATAATGCTTATGGAACAAAACTGTGAAGCACTATGTATAGTAAACTGTTAGTATAGCAGTAGGAGCCAGGACTAGCATGAAGTGGTTTACATTACTAAACATGCATGTTTGATGTGGTGAAGTGGCCCTGTATGACAGTAATTGATGAATCAGCTGAGACGGCTATTATTATAAGTGTGCCATTATACCCACTGACTTTAGTTATTGATATTCATTACAGCTTGTTCCTAAAATGAATTTTATGCCCGGGAGCTAATTTTGCGTTTTTGAATGTTCAAGCTTTAGTTTAGGAGATAAGTTCCCAAGAACAATTAGTAAGGTTAAGTGCTTGTTAATAGTCTGGAAATTATTCACAAGGAAAGTGCAGACTGATATAGTGCGGCATGCATGTCAAGCATTCTATTTACTCCCACTAACTATATATAGTACACTGTACAACCCACTGCATATTATGCATGCCTGCCTGCACTAAGCCTGATGCTTAGCCGATTCTCAATAGGTTAAGGTCCAAATGTGAGAACATGGATTTCCCTGAGTGACACTGAACACCATCTACGTAATAATTGTCAATTCCATCCTGATCTGATGAAAATGCAGCAGTTCCTGAAATCTGATATATCCAATAGCTTGACCACACCTTGCTGTATTGAATTCTTGTACAATAGATAGTAGATGCACAGCCACCAGAGTTAGAAATTGGTCGGCCACAAGCTCGCACATTACTCTCCGAAAATTTGCTCCAAGCTGGTGGGCACTTCATTGTAGGATCACTCATGTTGAGGAAACCAACATGTTGTCATAGCCCTGGTCCACATTGAGGAACGGAAAACCTTAACAACTCTTATGCAATTCTTGGCACAAGACTGCCACAAGTCCTTGTATAAAGGCTTGAAGATCATCTCGAGCAGTTTCTTGTTTCAGTCTTGCTAGGACAGGTTCCTCCATCACCAGGGAGAGAGAGAGGAAGACATGACTGTTGAGATAAGACTGGCAGCAGTAGAATAGAGGCAGCGACAAGAGACAGATGTATCATCAACATCATTGACAATTGCATGCTTATTAAGAGAGAGATAACGTTTAGTTGCAACAGTCTTGATAAGTCTGTGCATGCATGGCTTAATTGAATACACTGATTTTTATATCGAATATATTCGACTCCCATGGGATGAATACGTACACATTGGCATTTACTCGATCCATACTGACATGCCAAATTACTCATCAGGAATTAATACCTATTAGTACTTATTATTAATTGAGGGGTCTCACTGCTGACAAAAACATGCAGCTAGTGGGAGTATGTTATTTTTGTGCCTGTGTATTAATTGCTTGAGCAGATAGTAATTTCCCAAACTCTCTACCTGCATTTGGGACTAAGTCCATCTGGTTTGAGAATGCTATATATTTCACTTCCGGCAGCATTCTCAAACCAGATGGACTTTAGTATTGCATGTCATGCATGCAAAGAGACAGTATTATTATTATTATTATTTGCTTTACAACCACAAAATATACAAAAAAACAAACTGAGATGTGCAGTAGGTGACAAGCAGTATCTTTGTAGTACATAAGGTGTAGTTGAAGGACTGCATGACACTAATAATAAGTGCAGCCTGGTCCTATAAGCTTATATTGATTGAATATTATTACTTAAGTGTACGGATGTATATTATACATCATTTTGGTGTATGCCTTAAATGATGCAATTGTCTCCCACAATGGCACCCATTAAGATCAAAGGAATACAATGCACAACAAAAATGCTGTTGGAGTTTTGCTAATTGACTCCCATAACGAGGAAAAAAATAAACAGTAATCATAATTTGGTATGGTAAATGAAACCCTAACCAAAGACACATGCAGTCAAACAAAAATGTGAGATCATTAATTGTGATCTTATAGTATACATCTTTTATTTGTGAACGCTGAGATGCAGCATGACATTACAGCATTCAGGCTGGTCAAGTTTTTACAATAGTTACTAGCTCTTGTGATATTATGCTAGCATAATTTTGAGGATAACATAAGGAGCTTGGAGCATCTATAATCTCATGCATGATAATCTCAGTATATGTCAGCATGTTCTATTTATAGGAATGTATTTTTTCCATCTTGCAATCGGGGTATGCATTCTGTTTATAGGAAATACTTTTTACTTCAGCATGTTTTAATCACAGCAGAAGTACTTTGTGTGATAATGTATTATAATTCTAACAAAGAAGTTTTTTCATCAACATGTTCTATCTATAGGAATGGTACATATTTACATTATTTCTGCCACATTTCAGATAGTAGTGCACTTGCTGTGCTCCTATTTGGAGAGCCAGATGCCACCTAACCCTGGGCCAAGATTCACAGGTGGACAATCGAGCTTTTTCCAGTCAATGTTTTCTCAAGTGTCCAGTGTGACACTGTGTGTGTGTGTGTGTGTGTGTGTGTGTGTGTGTGTGTGTGTGTG
>CAXIPT010000007.1:4702716-4731534 GCA_964030475.1 Tethya wilhelma | reverse complement strand
TGTGTGTGTGTGTGTGTGTGTGTGTGTGTGTGTGTGTACTTGTGTGTGGCACACAAATACATTCCGGTAAAGTTCATAAAGGCCTGGGAACTAGGCTGTTGCTGACTTTTAATGTTATTGTTGTCTCTCATAATTTTTCACAGCTGCCAAGGTAGCAATTGCATGGCGGAAGGCAACTTAATGTTATGGAATGCTCATTTTGTATGCGATATACTATCATGATGGTAAGACTTTAATTGCTATCTCCTGGGTAACAGTATATAAAGTATGTGATCTGGTAGGACTGAAAAGGACTCAATAAAAAAATTATTCTTAGACTATAGTCATGTATATAAATACTATTCCTTGAATTTCATGTCAGAATTTAATTTTATAACTATTCATATATAATTTTATATATGTTTGGTATGAAATTTAAGAACTATAGTATTTCAACTAGGATAGTGGCTTTTCCGTCTGAATGGCCAATAATATAATTAATCCATTGAGAACAGAATGCTCTGGCTAGCGAGACTAATGCATGCTTAATTGTGCGGAGACAAGTTAACACATATATGTGTGGAGTAATGTACATGTGCATGATCAGTGTGAAGCAAATATTTGCAAACGTGCATGTATACATGACATGCAGTGTGAGTCAACTGTCTGAATTTTTTTGCTATAAAAATGATTGTGGATCCTGCATCAGAGTTACAGTGCATTCAAGCCAATTTATGACGACTGCTGCAGCCACAATCAATTATAACTCTCTCATTATGATGTCCATTGTACAGCTGTCTCTGATTGCTGCCTCCTTTCTACTGCCAGTAGTCTCATCTCAACTGCAAGGTCTTCCTCTCTCTGTCCCTCTGTCAGTGATCCCACCAACTGGTAATGGAAGAACGTGTCCAACTGACTTTGGAAGAGAAGCTGCCCGAGACAATCTTCAAACCTCTGTACAAGGACTATTGCCAGCAATTGCAAAAGGTTTGTTGGGATTTGTGTCCTTTCCTCAGTGTGGACCAGGGCTGTGGCAGCGTGTTGGCTTCCTCAACATGAGTGATCCTACAATGGACTGTCCACCTACTTGGAGTGGATTTTTGCATAGTAATGTGCGAGCTTGTGGCCGACCAACTTCTGACACTGGAAGCTGTGCATCCACTCTCTATCCTACAAACATTCATTACAACAAGGTGTGTGGAAAAATTATTGGCTACCAATTTTCCTCAACTGATGCATTTGCTACATATGGTACTAGAACTGATGATAACTATGTTGATGGTGTTAGTGTCACCCACGGAAATCCACGTTCTCACATTTGGACTTTTGCTGCTGGTGTTGCATATGTTGATCATTATAGTGCCTGTCCCTGTGCTGGTCCTAATGCTGCTCCCAGTCCTTCTTTTGTTGGAAATGACTACTTCTGCGAGGCTGCTACTAGTGTTGCTGCTCACAATACCTTTCTCCCTGGTGACCCTCTCTGGGATGGTCAAGGATGTCCTTCTGGTGTTGACTGTTGTACGTTCAACTCTCCTCCCTGGTTCTCAGTGGAACTTGGTGCCACTACAACTGACGATATTGAAGTTCGTATATGTAGCGACGAGCGCTCTGCATCTGAAAACACCCCAATTCAACTGCTCGAGCTTTACATCCAGTAGCCGGCCAACCATCAATTATATGCATGCAGTATGCAGTGATTATTGAACAGCTATACTTGATTGTACTTAATATATAGTGTGTTATGACATAATAGGTTGTTACTAGTAGCTAGACATAAAAGTTTTATATCTACATTAAACTGTGGTGATTGTCCGCACTATACTAAGTCTGTTCACTTTCACTTAGTACATGTAGTGTAGTGAAAGTCGTGGTAATAGTAAAGGTCACTCAGATAATTTGTGTATTGTGTAATCTATATTTAAACAGGGCACATGAATTGAGCCTATTGATTATTATTAGCAATGCGTTAATGATCTAAATGCTACATCAAGGAGCTCTTAGATCTGATCAAAGACACCTTGATCCAGTGACTTTCAATGATGACGTCTTAATTCTGACATATAGTCTTGGCTGCCTTCTTACTTAGTAGAATCATGCACTAATACTTTGATTTAGCATCATTAGGTGCAGACACTGCATGACAGAACTAATACTTTGGTTGGAGGAAGTATAGCAGAAAATCCACAGACCATGGGGGTCCCATGAGGTGCCGGATAAGTCAGTTGATCCAAAATCGGGATTTTGTGCTTGAATACAGCTTGTGCATCTATATGAGAAAATTTTGTTGTTTAAGGTAATTATGAACTAAACGTCTAGACTTATTTCACAGTATTTTTCATAAATTATGTTGTTTTTGCCAGAGCTATGGATCACATAATTAAGTTGCTCAAACTATAGCGTGCCTAACCCAAAAAACGGGTCTGACTGTAGCGGCTGATTAAAGAAACAGCTTGTGAGTAATTTTTGAAGTTGTAGTCATGCATTACAGTATAGTTGACTATACATACAATTTTTGTCTTTATTAGATGAAAAAGAGAGTCTGTACAGATATGCAATGTATACGTGCTGTAAAGGCAGTTTTAATTAGCACATGACTGTTTAGTGTTCAGTCTCATCATATAATAATTATTGTTCATGCAAGCAAACCATGTATGATCTTCACACAGCTATATGTAATCAGCCAATGACTCAGTTGACTAATTGAAGTAAAGTATCAACAGGCATGCGCAGTGAACTTACTGTATAGATGAGAATGTTAGACTTTGGTATAAAAACATATAATATTATTATGTGGTGGTCATGAGTGAAAATAATTATTATACATGCCCATGCATTCCTACACTGCTTATTTTTACTATTAAATTTGAATTTGTTCCTGGGAAATATATCTCCTGAATTTTAGTTTTGTAGTCTCATTTTGATGTATGCCTTAATTAATTGATGCAATTGTCTCCCACTATGGCACCCATTAAGATCAAAGGAATATGATACACAACAAAAATGCTGTTGGAGTTTTGCTATGAGGAAAAATAAACAGTAAATCATAATTAATATTTTGATATGGAAAAATGAAACCCCAACTCAAAACACAGTCAAACAAATTATATACACACCTTTCAAGATTGTTGTGGGCATGACCTTTCTCCATATTGTAAAAATATGTGGTATTTGGAGAAGACTCTGTAGTTATTGCAACACCAGCTAAGTTAATGTAGTTTTCATAGTCATAAACAAAATTGATAAGTTTTTTACTACAAAATCTGCTTGTGAGTCACTGATGTACATACATCCTATCATTGTTGAAACTGCTAACTGGAATTAATCTCTCTACATACAATACTAGCTACTAATACATGTTTATGATATGCTATAATTATGATAGCTCTTATCAATCCTAAAAGTATATAGCTGTTCAAAAATCACTGCATGGCTCGCTACTGAATGTAGAACTCGAGTAGTTGTATTGGAGTATTTCCATTATTAGTGCCCTTATTACCACACTCAAATTCTAACCTCAATATTGTCAGTTGTCTTGAACTATTAATATTACGACAATAATTGAGCTTGGGATCAAAATGAAAATGAAGTAGGCATGCATGTACCGAAATTGAGACATGCCTTGTTCCGATACTTTTTACAGCACTGCCCATTCCTACATTGCTTATTTACTACTTGTGTAATCTGGCATGACTGAACATATGAACTTAGTGGTACCAAGATTCGATAATCAAGCATGCAATTATATACATACTTCCTAAACTGCCATTATACAGCATCTATATCATGCTGTAATGGCAGGTTAGGAAGTCACGTAGAATAACAAAAATGGCACTATATTGTCGCTTCCCACTTGCACTGTTTATACGAATGCTGAGATCCGTATCAGAAAGAGCCTCTGCATGAGTGACATATATAGAAGGTTTAATTTTGTTTGGCTAGATTTTTATTGTGAGCAATATTACAGTGTATTGTGGGACAGTTGGCCCTGTTCTATACTGTATGTACGATAGATTAGTATGTAATCCAAGCATAAACTTAGTTTGTCAGTTCCACTGGGAACTATAATGATTTTCTATAATCACTCTGAATGCTGTTGGAGTTTGACTCCCTTGATTTAATTTACCTTAATTTGCATGCATTACCCAATTATTTTTTCTGTAATATTGTATGAAAGTTTTACTGTATACTTTTGTAGTATAATATATTTTTTAAAGAATCATTAGACAAAATTATGACTATAAGATCTACTTGCAAATTACATACAATGTGACCACAGTCATGCATGCATCCAATTGTTGAAACTAATAATTATACAATGAGAGTCAATATCTATACCAAACAATATAGCTACTATAATGTTCATGCTAATATTATAATTGTTAGCACTAGTCCTAAAATATATATATATAATAATATAGTTGTTCAAGTATCACTGCATGCACATGCAGTGGGTTGATAGCTGGCTGCATGGCTACTGGATGTATAGCTCCAGCAGTTGAATTGGTGTGTTTTCATCATTATTAGTGTCTCCATCATTGCATATACGAACTTCAATATCGTGTGTTGTAGTGGCACCAAGTTCCACTGAGAACCAGGGAGGAGAGTTGAACGTACAACAGTCAACACCAGAAGGACATCCTTGACCATCCCAAAGAGGGTCATCGGGGAAAAAGGTATTAAAAGCATGAACATCAGTAGCAGCCTCACAGAAATAGTTATTTCCAATGAAAGAAGGACTGGGAACAGCATTAGTACTGGCACAAGGACAGGCACTTGTAATATCTGCATATGAAGCAGCAGCAGCAAAGGTCCAAATGTGAGAACGTGGATTTCCATGAGTGACACTAACACCATCAACATAGTTACCATCAATTCCAGTCCCGGCTGGATATGTGTTAAATGCATCAGGTGTGGCAAATTTGTATCCGATAACTCGTCCACACACCTTGCTGTATTGAATGTTTGTAGAATAGATAGTGGATGGACAGCTTCCAGTGTTAGATGTTGGTCGGCCACAAGCTCGCACATTACTTTGCAAAAATTCACTCCAATTACCTGGACAGTCCATTGTAGGATCACTCATGTTGAGGAAGCCAACACGCTGCCACAGGCCGTCTCCGCACTGAGGAAGTAACTCAGTTTGTGCAATTTTTGACAGAATTTCTTGTACAGAGGCTTGAAGATTGTCTCGAGCAGTCTCTCTTTCATTGTTGGCAGGACAGGTTCCTCCATCACCAGTTGGTGGGATCACTGATGGAGGGAGAGAGAGAGGAAGGCCTTGCTGTTGAGATAAGACTGCTGGCAGTAGAATGGAGGCAGCAATCATAGTCAGCTGTATGATGAACATCATTATTTATTTTGATGACTTCTTATTAAGTCTTGGAGAGACTGTATGTTTTGTTTGTTTATACACTATAGCTATATATAGCTGCTGCAGTCTTGATAAGTTGGCTTGAATGCACTGAAACACCAATGCACACTGACTTTTATAGCGAACATGCAAATCCAAATTGACTCCAAGACCCATGTATAGACTGACACATATGTGTGCACAGTATATTATAATATAGCATGCATTAGTATATAGTTCATTTCTGATGAGTAATTTGGTGCACATGCATGTCATCAGTACAAGTTGTGGAGCAAAATATTTGGTTAATTGAGGGTCTCACTGCTAAAAAAACAGTATGTAGTTGGAGTATATAGACTTCATGTCGGTTTGTGAATTGCTTGAGCACACAACAATAATTATTTTCAAACTTCCAATAATTATGCATTTTTGACATAATATTATATTGCACGTCAAAGTGACCTACATTAGTACAATTTCTCTACATATCCATGCAAGCATAAAATC
Source organism: Tethya wilhelma (assembly GCA_964030475.1). NCBI lineage: Eukaryota > Metazoa > Porifera > Demospongiae > Tethyida > Tethyidae > Tethya > Tethya wilhelma. Next base: position 4,725,698 of record CAXIPT010000007.1, on the reverse strand, counting down.
AATATCTTAACATGATCTCTTCCTGAGAACTATCAGTATTCTCCTGAATTTTATAGTTCTGAATCAATCATTCTCATGAAACTATGTGATGCAATTGTCTCCCACTATGGCACCGATTAAGATGGAAAAATAAACAGTATATACGTAGTAATCATAGTTTGTTATAATAATTATTATTAATATGCAAAAATGAAAACTCCAATAAAATTTACAAAGAAAAATGGGACATCATCTAGATGTTTTGTACGTGAACATTGACTGCATGCAGCAAGATCTTAATACATGCTGGTCGAATTTTTACAGTTAATTGCTAGTCCTTGGAACATTGAGAATAATACTGGAATAATAGGTGAAAATTTCGAGATATGCATGGTCATCATACAAGCACGTATGAGCATTCCTAGATCCTTTGAAGGTTGTTGAGTATATATGGTGTTGTTGTACAAACACGTACGTGATGAAAAAAAGGCTGCATGACTGTGCTAAACTGCCGGTAATTTTTTGGTCATGCATGATGGGCTTATTTCAAACCTAACACCTATCCAAAAACAGTAATTAATTCAACAGGAACTGTTTGGAAAGTCATTTAAAAGAATATTATATAGGTTCATGTATAATGGGGAATTTGAGAATAGATCAATTGGTATAAATAATTACAATGTTTTGTTAAAAATGATGTTTTGTGATGTTTTTGTTTGTTCCCACTCCAGGTACCACATTTGGGAATGCTTGTAGACTACTCTGTGTCAGTTTGGCACAATGTTAGATGAGATGGTAGAATCGGTCGCCTATAGAGCTCTTGCAATTACGTTAGAATTATTGCAATGCGATCCCGAAAATTTCGCGGGTAAAATTTTCGAGGATTGCCAATGATCCGCGAAAACAGCGAAATTTATATTCCTCGAAAATTTCTAGCTATACCGTATAACTAATAATTCAATTAAGCCAATGACTCAACTTCACTAATTGGGGCAAAGTAGCAGACAGCGAACTTACTGTATTAGACTTTGACATAAAAATATGGTCATGAGTGGATATTGCATGCCCATTCATATGCTGCTTAGTTGTATAAAACGCTGAGGATTAGTAAGAGCAACTTGGCGGACAATACGTATTTTTTTTCATTTTTCCAACATGCATGCCCATACAGTGCCTACATAGCTCACTCAGACTGTTACTGGGTGTGTCTGTTAGCAAAAGAGATTGAAAAACGGCATCAACAAAATGCTCCGGCTGTAAACTTGGAAACGCTGAACTGCAAATTAGGAGTAAGCATGCATGCATGCAAAAAATAATTTTTCACTTATAGAGAAAATGTTGGCTTTGTCTCTTCTTTCCCCTATACCATAGATAATTATAGGCTTATATNTTTTTTTTTTTTTTTTTCCCTCCGGGTTTACCACAATTGTGGCTAACCATAGAACGCAGGTCCCCGGGACCGACGGCTTTACATCCCCTCCGTAGGATGCGGTGAAATTCACCTCTAGCCTCGAGGCCTCGTACCCAGGCTCTCTCCTTTGACCTTCACTCATGAGGAGGGAGGGGCCTGGGTACGAGGCTAATTCACCTCCTCATTTTTATTTTTGGGGTCAGTAGAGCTGTCAATGAGTTAACTCCTAGGCAGAGCTCGAAAGAGAAAATGGGAAACAAATACCTGTGGCACTGGAGGGACTCGAACCACCTACCCATGGGTTGGAAGTCAGAGTCAATGGTGAACAAGCCACCAGGCCACCCTTAGTGAGCGCGGCTTCTCAGTTCTTCTTCTTCTTCTTCCGCTGATCATGGCTCAACTTTTCTCCGAAAGACTGTTCACTTTCAGAAGCTGATTCCGTTGAACGAATAAACTTGGTATCTTTGTCTTCATGTGCTTTTGGTATCGTTTTTCTGTGCCTCTCGTTAGGTGGCTAGATACGCCTTCTCCGTATGGCAGCCATTCATTTCTACGCTCATGCATAATTCATTAACTACTGGGAAATTTCATATTTGCTGCCTGCCTGAAGATTTCTGGTTGTGCTGAGCTCTCTCTAATCTTTCAGTCTTCAATATTTAGGAGGTGAATAGACTACTTTAATGTTACACTTATTATGTTGTTGTCATTATAAGGAGATGAGTAAAGCTAGTAAATTTTGTTAGATACAGCTCCAGCCTCCAGTGCTGAGATGCTTCACTTTTATACTGATAGCATACCAGTAGATTATACAAGCTATAATATTCATGCTGATATAGATAGATAGATAAACTTTTCATGTCATGCCGGCTCAATGCAGCAGGCCAATTGGCCTATGATGACTCTCAGTATATATAGAGTACAAGTAACTACCCGGCACACACAAACTCAAGCTCAAATGTGATTCATAGAATTATGAAAAAATGAGAACAAAAAAGTAAAAAAAACATTGGAAATGTAATGAGACATAGGAATGACCAAATCGTAAAAAGAAAGCAAACAAGATGGAATGGCTGTTTGAGTGTGTAAAGAATTATTCCTATGGGCAACATGGGAAGAGAGTACTACATGCAGTCCACGGCACAGGAAGAATTCTGCACACACTCAAACAGCCATTCCAGCTTGTTTGCTTTCTTTTTACGATTTGGCCATTCCTGTGTCTCATTACATTTCCAATGTTTTTTTTACTTGTTATAATTATTCACTATAATTATGTACATGTAAGTAAGCATGATTATGATCATTACCATGCAATGAGAGTATTACAATCTTGGTTACTCTTGGTTTAATCATGATACACTAGACTGAAATAAACCATTTTTCCATACAGCTGAAAGCCTATGCTGCAACACATGGAAACAATGCCACAATCAATGTTGATATGTTTTCTGGTGTAGCTGCTAACAGGGAAACACTGATGATACAGTTGCAACAGTTTAAAGATCGACGACAAAACATTCCTGGAATGCTACTAAGCATTCATATACTCTTCCCAATCTTTACTACCTTTCTAGTTGGTGTATTTGGATACTTGTATCTTAAATTGGATGGGAAAAGTCATGAATTTGATACAGCCAAACAAATGCAACAATCTGATAGGAGTGGTGATACACCAGCCAGACAAAACCAACCAACTAATACGAGAGGTGATACACCAGCCGGACAAAACCAACAAACTAATACGAGTGGTGATACACCAGCCGGACAAAACCAACAAAGTAATACGAGTGGTGATACACCAGCCNCCTATATATAGCTTCTTTTTTCAAATTGAAATGGCAGAAAACACTGCCAAGCTAATTTTCAAGAAAGGTTGGAGCTGATTTTACAATGCCTATTACTATTATATAGATTTTAGAGAGAGCTAGTGGCAGGGTATAGATTTGTTAATTTATTTCCCAAAATTTATATTATCAATTTGAAAGTTTTAGTGCATGAGTATGGCTTTATGCTGACCCTTACCAGACTTTCCGACATGCACATGGCAGGGAGACTGAAGCTCCAAAGGTAGTGATTTTGGTTTCAAAATACTTCTAAAAGACTAATGGAATATATATGACAGAAGGATATCATTTTTTATTACTAGCAGGTTGAGTCAAGAAATATTGTACAAAGCATATTATACTTTTCCGCATTGCTTATTAATTTGTACACTAAAAATGCTAGGCTAAAGATGTAATACACCGTGAAATTTAGCTAATGTGAAAAACTTTTTCATATGAGCACCAAAAGTGCATACCAGCTAAACCCACACTGTGATGATGTTACACATGTAATATGGTAACTACAGATTACCCAACAAAACACATGAAGAGACAAACTTGCAAACATACTAGTTTGGGCTGGGTTATGACCCTTCAGATTCTGCTAAATATAATCTACAATATTTTTAATTTGGTCCTTACAGTTTCCGTGTTCCAATAAAGAGAGGAGTCTTTCAGTTTCTCTCTGCCAGGGGAGTGAGATCGGGTTGCTAGGTGATAGGAGTACTGTATAGTGAAGTGTGTAAAGAGCTCGATCTGCAGAGAGAAAGAGAGATAATATAAACGACATTACTAAGCTATACATATATTAAATACATGCCTACATGCATACATGACAATGTCTGTTGGAGTGTGTGAGTGAGACAGAACAAGAGTAGATGTGTTCTCTAGTATATTTGCTCCTGCATGTGACTGTAGATATATATAGCTTTTGATTCAGTTAACCTATTTGTTTGCAGATGATCGACACAATTAATTTTTAATCATTGTGAGCTTAAAAATAAATTTAGCTGTCACCAAACAAGCAATAGTATAGGTAATGTGTTTATCAGGACTATCTTTTATATTGGGATACTTATCATTGAATTGGCTTTTTCTGTGTGAATAGCACTCAAAACAAGAGAGGGAGACACAACTGCAAAGCATGGCATGTTTAAATTAATCCATTGAGAACAGAATGCTTAAAAACTACAGTTCCTAAGAACAAGTAGTAAATTTAAGTGCTTGTTAATAATCTGAAAATAGATATGTGCTCATGCAATTCACATATGCACAAACACATGTCATTGACATTGGGCATTATACACATACCATGATTCCATTTATAGCTGAGAGCTGTGCGTTTCCCAAGAGCAATCTCAGCACTACTGGCTAACAGGGCTGCTTCACGAGCACGAACAGCTTCATATAGATGGTACGAAATGAGCTCTTAATTTCTTCATCTACAGCCTTCTGCTTGGCTTGTACACACTGCATGGTCTTCTCACCTTGAGCCATGGCATCCTCCAGCTTGGATTTGACAGAGTAAGCTTCATCAAGGACTAAAAGCAACTCTTTCTTTTCATTTTCAGCTACTTTCTCTATTCTACTGCGTTTGTGATCTGAATGTTCATCATCAGCACAGTCCCGACAGATCAGAGTGCCACAGGTTAAACAGTAGAACTTCAAAGTCTCATCTCCATGTAGCTGGCAATACATTGGCCTCTGTGAAACACTCTTTAAAATGGTGCTGGAGCTTGGAGCTTTTGACTTTTTCTCACCAACCTCAACCAGCTCGTGGTTGAGGGTCTTCCTCCAGGATTGGTGGTGATTGGAGCAAACCTTACACAGAAATTCACAACAGTTGCAGCAGAATGAAACAGCAGGACCATTGGATGTGGTAACACACATATCACAGCTAATGTCAGCTTGACCTTCGACCTTCTCTTGGTAGAGAGCTACTACTATCATAACACGTCATGCATCTCATTAAAAAATCGCTACTGTTGCCGCATGGAAATGATAACACTGTACAAAACTGACACTGTGACAGAGTAGTCTACAAGCGTTCCCAAATGTGGTACCCGGGAACATCGCCAAACAAAAACATCACAAAACATCATTTTTATAACAAAACATGCAACGTGGCTCACTATAATCAATAATTATTTATACTAATTTATCTATTCTCAAATTTCCCATTGTACATGACCCTATAATATTCTTTTTAATGTTTTATAATAATTTTTTTTTAATGACTTTCCATAATTTATAATTCTCAAACTGTTCCTGTTGAATTAATTATTGCTTTTGGATAGTTATTAGGTTTGAAATAAGCCCATGCATAACCAAAAAATTACCAGTGGTTTATATAGCACATCTTAGTCAGCCTTTTCTTTCATCACGTACATGATTCTTTTTGTCTAGGTATTGTACAACACCATGCATACTCAACAACCTTCAAAGGATCCGCTATAGGAATGCTCACACGTGCTTGTATGATGACCATGCATGCATATCTAGAAATTTTCACCCATTATTTTCCTAATTAATTGCAATCATGCATGGAGTCAATTAAATACCTTTTTGCTGTGTATCATAATAATATTATNTAAGTCGTCATCAATGATGTTCACTATACAGCTGTATCTTGTTGCTGCCTCCATTCTACTGCCAGCAGTCTCATCTCAACAGCAAGGCCTTCCTCTCTCTCTCCCTCCATCAGTGATCTCACCAACTAGTGATGGAGGAATCTGTCCTGACAACTTTGAAAGAGAAACTGCTCAAGACCATCTTCACACCTCCGTACAAGGACTATTGCCAGCAATTGAACAAGCCTTAGGGTTACTTCCTCAGTGTGGACCAGGGCTATGGCAACGTGTTGGCTTCCTTAATATGAGTGATCCTACAATGGACTGTCCAGCTGCTTGGAGCGAATTCTTGCAGAGTAATGTGCGAGCTTGTGGCCGACCAGCTTCTGGCTCTGGAAGTTGTGCATCTGCTATCTACCCTACGAACATTCAATACAGCAAAATGTGTGGACGAGTTATTGGCTACCAGTATGGCACACCTGATGCATTTAATAGTATAAATTTTGTCGATGGTGTTAGTGTCACCCATGGAAATCCACGTTCTCACATTTGGACCTTTGCTGCTGGTGCTTCATACGCAAATATCCAAAGTGGTTGTCCTTGTTCTAGTGCAAATGCTGTTCCCAGTCCTTCTTTTGTTAAAAATAACTACTTCTGTGAGTCTGCTACACTGAGTGTCCATTCTTATACCTTTTTCCCCGATGACCCTCTCTGGGATGGTCAAGGATGTCCTTCTGGTGTTGACTGTTGTACGTTCAACTCTCCTCCCTGGTTCTCAGTGGAACTTGGTGCCACTACAACTGAAGATATTGAAGTTAGAATTTGTGGTACTGAGGGCACTGGAAATGAAGATACCCCAATTCAACTGCTTGAGCTCTACATCCAGTAGCCAATGAGTAACATGATTGTACTGTGTATATTCAAGACTTGAATGATATTAAGCAACTTGCATGTTATCTTATATAAAGTTTGTAATTTGTTAACGAATTAATTGGTCGCAAAACCATGCATTGTTAATAATACTACATACATGAGAACACAAGTCTTAATTTTCGCACTTTTCGCATGGGGGGGGGTTTAAATTTTTGTGTTTTTTGTGGTTGAATAACAAACCATTAAATATTTACCCATGCATGCACAAATTAAAAAGGCTCAGTGTTACTTGGTCAACCAGCCACGCGTGCACCCATTCATACATTATATTATGTGGCTACAAACTTCTAGACTTCTAGTCTCTACCATGATGATCATGGTATGTTTAAATTAATCCATTGTGAACAAAATACTTAAAACCTTTGAAACTAGTTCCTATAGGAACAAGACTTAGCAGTAAATTTAAGTGCTTGTTAATAGTCCAAAATGATTATGCACTAATGCAATTCACTTACGCACAAACACATGACACTGTATTATACATACATGATTCCATTTACTACCAAGAGTGGATAAGAGGGGGGAGGACCACTACTCACTATTTTTGTTAACAGTTGCATGACCTCCCTTTGACCACTACGAGCATATATTCTATAGATGGTTTGGCGTTCAAAATTAAATAAAAATACGACTAAGTCAGTAAAAACTTCCATACTGTGCTAACACATAGTTGAATCATTGGACAATGCAATAATTTTATTTTGTTTTTTATTTACTGTGATTATGTGGTTGTAGGGAGGAGCGAAAACCGCAATAAAAAAGTGGGAAGAGTTACGTTTTCTACTTTTCAATGGGAAAAGTAGAAAAGTTGTCACTTTAGGGTGTGTTCACATAAAGCAACACCATTCAGGCCATGGAGACTAGGACTTTCATTTATACACTAGTATCAAGTTGTTCCCCTTGCTCTGCTCTGCTGATTCAAGAAAACACAAAATCAACATATTAAAATACAGCTGATATACTCGCTATACAAAACATATCCTCTGTGGTCAAAGGGTTAAGCATTCCTAATGCATTAACACTTAAAATAAGTGAAAATATATAGTTTAGAGCTAGAACATACTCTCCTGAGACTATTAGACACATGTGTGGAATAAAGTTTGATGTCATGATCAGCAGCAAATATTAACAAAGTACACATAACAATATATTGCACATGTGCAAGTGTCAACTCCATCTGCGGCCTTTTGCTATAAAAGTCAAGCTAGCCAACTTATCAAAAATCAGTGCTGCAGCTGCTGCAATCAGCAACATTAACACAATTCTCCTAAGCAGTCGTCAATGATGTTCATCATACAGCTGTCTCTTATTGCTGCCTCCATTCTACTGCCAGCAGTCTCATCTCAACAGCAAGGCCTTCGTCTCTCTCTCCCTCCATCAGTGATCCCACAAACTGATGATGGAGGAACCTGTCAATTCACAGACATTGAAAAAGAAACAGCTCGAGACAATCTTCACACCTCAGTAGAAGGACTATTGCCAGCAATTGCACAAGCCTTAGGGTATCTTCCTCAGTGTGGACCAGGGCTGTGGCAGCGTGCAGTTTTCCTCAACATGAGTGATCCTACAATGGACTGTCCACCTGCTTGGAATGTAGTTTTGCAGAGTAATGTGCGAGCTTGTGGCCGACCAACTTCTGACACTGGAAGCTGTCCATCTGCTATCTACCCAACAAACATTCAATACAGCAAGGTATGTGGACGAGCTATTGGCTATCAGTATGGCACACCTGATGCATTTGCTTATATCCGTTTGAGTGGAATTGATAGTAGTTACGTTGATGGTGTTAGTGTCACTCATGGAAATCCACGTTCTCACATTTGGACCTTTGTTGCTGGTGCTTCTTATGGAAATATTCCAAATACCTGTTCTTGTGTCGGTCATAATGTTTTTCCCAGTCCTTCTTTTCTTGGAAGTAACTATTTCTGTGAGTCTGCTACTAGTTCTGCCGAATTTGTTGCTTATACCCTTCTCTCTGATGACCCTCTCTGGGATGGTCAAGGATGTCCTTCTGGTGTTGACTGTTGTACGTTCAACTCTCCTCCCTGGTTCTCAGTGGAACTTGATAGCACTACAACTGACGATATTGAAGTTCGTATATGCGGTGACCAGGGCACTCATAATGAAAACACACCAATTCAACTGCTTGAGTTCTACATCCAGTAACCAGCTAGCCATAAATGTACTGTGTACACTAAACAGCTAAAATTATTATAATATCCGATAACTTGTGGCAACAAGGTTATAAGCAACTTAGTGTGAATATTGTAGAATAGCTATATAGTTTAATTGCTAAAGAGACATTGATACTGATTTGCAGTTTTGATAATTATTGGATGCTAGTAAGAAACTCTCAAGTTGACTTTGTGATTTAGCAAATAAATTGGTCACAAAACAATTATAATTATTATATGGCAGCTAATAATACTACATACATGAGAACACAAGTCTTAACTTTTGCACTTTTCGCTTAAGCCATATACAGTTTGGGGGAGGGGGGAGATTTTTGTGGGTTTTGTGGTTGAATGAAAAACAACAAAATATTTACCCTGTTCTGAACGTAGTCGCATATATACAATATTAGTGGGTGTAGCTGGTTGACCAGGTAACACTGGGCCTGTGGGTCGCTAGCACTGTGCATGTACATAGCTTTAGACTTATAGTCTGTACGATCAGTATGGCTTTATTCTGCTACTTCAGAAGAAAGAGATAGGCAACCCTCAAGGTACTTTATAGCACAGATAGCACCATCGACCTCAATTGCTGCTGACATTCAACAATGCATGTGCTCTGTGTGCTCAACACAAACCAGCAAAAAGAGGTTAATACCAATTAAAAGTTCACTCCAGACTACAGAAGGCTATGATCAGGAGAGAGCTATGCAGTGAGCATGCATAGTGTATAGTTACTGCAGTTGTTAACTGGTTGAGACTGTACGTGACCACAAAATTTTTTCACAAAAGTATCTGTTAAATTACTGATCTGCGGCAAAATTCTCCGTAAGGTAAGTATTATATATTACATAGGCCTCATATACATCCATCAACTATGAAAGACAGTGACGGAAAGGTGTATGAATTGCTAGACAATCTTTAAATTACCTGACATTTGACAGCTAAGCTTCTGCAGACTTTCCAAACACCACTCAGTGAACTTCACGAAACAGCTACAAATCATATCTAGGAATAAAATTAGAGAGACAGCTATGAATAATGATACTACTGAGTCAGTAACAATCAAATTATTTTAGGATGATAGAGATCTAGAGCTTGAGCTATTTAATCAAAGTATGATTCAAACTGCTGGTACCATCATGTCAAGTTCCAGTACTATATCAGCAGTAATTCAGCCTTAGAGAAGGAGAACATAGCGCTGAGCTGGTTCCACTGGGCCAGTCTCCTTCTCACTGACTTGAGACTGCTGGGAGTTTTGATTGAAGCGCACCATAGTTGGCCTTTGACCTTAATTCGGTTTGCCAGTGTCAAACTTAACCACAAAAATGTCAATTAAGCATGTTATACCAGGCAATGAGGAATCTGGCTTTAGGTTCATATATATACCTCTCTGCATAGTTTTATACTTAGCTATATATAGCTATAGAACAAATCATCGAGTCAAATTATCTGAATTACAAGTTTAACTATGAATCTATTAGTATGCTAGTTCTAGCTGATCATCATGACTGGTGGATAGTGTGCACTCCGTAACTGAGTAGCTAGTAGCATCATTGCCTGGCATACCCAGAACCCTAGCTCTTGTAATTATAAACACTTGACAAGTCCGCGATGTCACATCAGGCTTGCCCCTATCCGCATATGCAGTAATAAGCTTATCTCTGAGCTACAGTCCGATATGAATTGTTGCATTATGTTTTGTGCATCAAATTAAATTACCACGGACCATGATGACCATATGCACTTTTGAAAATTCAGTTTAACTGTCTATGATATAGAGTGTGCCGAAGTTACGGTCAGTGCATGTGCAGGCATCCGTGAGTGCATGCATGGGCATGCAAGCACAATGATGTCACAATCTGGTGCTACATATATACCCCCATGGCAGATAGCTCAGTCAAAGGTGCATAATTATGTAGCTAACAGACTGATTTCTATTTAAAGCAACATCACGGTTACAATTAGCTAGCAAGTCCTTTACGATAACTGAGCACATTCTTATGTAGTTTTGTGGCCGCATGTAGCGGCCTGGCTATACTGATGAGACAATGCAGATCGACACTTACAAACAAAAGAGAGCGAGGCTGGCCTATACAAGACTATTATAATATTATTCCTTGTTCTGCCATGATAATTACTATAGTGATCATCGTGGCTTCTACAAAACGGGACAAAATTATCATATCTATGATAGTTCCTATTCACACACACTCTTACAATGGCACACAATTGCCATTGCCATTTGCCATCAATCATATCAATCTCCATTGTATGCAGTACTACGCTGCTTGGACAAGGCATGCATAATAATGCATGCTATACATGTAAACAATATAGTGCATATAAGCTACCGTCAATTTTGCATACAGGTATATTACCGTACCTTAATGGGTAAAATAATAATTCTTGAATGCCTAATTTTCGAGTTGATAATTAAATTAATAAGTGTACATGTATGTCACTATATAAGAGACAGTTGAGTCAAGCAATCAGTCTGAGAGTGTATTGGAAGTAAAAGAAATCACAGCAATAATCATGCTGAAAATTAGCATGACATTGTGTACGGTCAGACTAAGTCTTATTCTTGGGCTAGTCTACGTTATGCAGGCACAAGAAGTACAGCAAGAGCCACTGGTCCAGGAGTGTAAAAGTTATAAAGCACTGGAGTTTGCCCTGTTAAGTAATGATGAAAATGTGGTAAACATTTCGAGAAATTTTTTTCCTCCCTATTTGAGAAACCTTAATGAGAGTATTGGTTATAGAGCCTGGGGAAAGACTCCTGTGTTTGTTACCATTATTTACCACTATTTCAAAGTTCAACAAGATGGTGACATTCGATATAACATCATTGGGTCAACTGCAGGTACAGCTTCCTCCATCAATCCTGACATTGGAATTGAGTACACAGACAAGGAAGTTTGGTTTTGGGGAGAAAGTGAATTCCATTTTTTGCAGCCAATCGATGTATTTCAATTAATATCACTTTTTTTTGGAAAGACTGGATACCACACAACCTTGATTCACTTGACTCTACCTGAAATCTGTAAAAGTGCATCAAATGAGCACAAAGAACTGCTAACTCACAGGGTAGGTCATATATATTCTTGTTAATGAGAATGTGATGAGCACAACAATTATTATGATAATATTACGGTATACGGAATTCTTATATAATTATTCACTATAATTATGTACATGTCCATGATTATGATCATTACCAATGAGTTACCAATGTCATTGAGAGTACGTATTACACTCTTGATTATTCTTGGTTATACACTAGACTGAAATAAACCATTCTCCCATACAGCTGAAAGTCTATGCTGCAACACATGGAAACAATGCCACAATCAATGCTGATATGTTTTCTGGTGTAGCTGCAAACAGGGAAACACTGATGATACAGTTGCAACAGTTTAAAGATCGACGACAAAACATTCCTGGAATGCTACTAAGCATTCATATACTTTTCCCAATCGTTACTACGATACTAGCAGGTGTATTTGGATATTTGTATCTTAAATTGGATGGTAAGATCAAGATACCCACGTGCACGCATGGGCCGCCATCCCGGCCAGAAGAACCCACGCATGCCGGGCCGCCATCCCGGTCAGAAGAACCCACGCATGGGCTGCCATCCCTGACAGAGGAACCCACGCAACAGGTACCATCAGTGGTAATACCCCAGCTGGCGGAGGAACCCAATACCCCAGCCAGAGAAACCCATGCAACTGGTACTGATGCACCAGCTGGAGAAACCCAAGCACCTGATGCTGGTAATGCATGCAATGATAGAATATCAAAAACAAAGCAAGCATTATTGATGAGCATTAGCATGACCTCTCTCTATATTGTGGTGGTAGTACTTGTAGCCGACTGCACAGCCTTTTATTTTCTGCATAACACTTTGCATGAGTCTGACGAAATCTACGTTGATGAAAGTAAACTTGGGTTTCCATTGAGTGTTTTTGTACTAGACCTGCTATCCTTATTAGTCATTACAGGCACAATTTTTGTGTATGTTGCCAATAAATGTACATACCAATGCTGTAGTATTTTTAAACCTATGCCTAAAACTGAATATGAACCTATAGAATTGCTTGCTATGATCTCAACACTATGTGCTATATTTTCAATCTGTAACCACATTTTCTACATTACAATAGCATTTCTTAATGACACAGAATATGCCAGTCATATATCTGTTTACTGCATTGTACTTGCTGTTTATTTCACTGCATTTTATATACTCAACAAAACAATGGAAAATAATCTTGATAATTATTTTGAAAAACCAGATAATGACGGGTGTTGTACTAAATTTAAAATAATTTTGTTGGATCACGATGTTGTCATATTTTAGTTTGCATTTTGGTTGGCTTGATCTTGTTTTTATACCAAGTTATGATTACTGTTTACTTTGTCCTCATTCCTATCAGAGAATCAATTAGCAAAACTCCAAACAGCATTTTCGTTGTGTACCAAATTCCTTTGATCCTGATTGGTGCTTTGGTTGTTTATAAAAATGTATCAAAGACAAGTTCTGAAGTATTCTTTCAATTTCTTTGATAAACTGGTCAAAGCATACAAAGCCGATGAACAAAGCCCAATGGACCAACTTGTTAAAGCAGCTTTAAAGAAAATGGCTGAAGACACAAATGGATACATCAAAAAAAACAATGGTTCACCCAGTGCTACAAGCCTTCAATGTTGTAATGAATCTGGTGCTGGTTCACCCCCAAATAACTCTACAGTCCCGGAGGAGGAGGACTCCATGTAAAGCCAAATCTAGCAACTGATCCAGTTGTCATTATATTTTGAGAATTGATTTATTCTAAACCATAATATATAGTTTAGACATAGTGATTTGGACTCAGAGATTAGCTATCTTTTAGTCATAATAATTTACAATTAATTTGTACTTGTAAATTTTCTTTGTTTATAATTCTTATTAAAATTTTAGTTTAAGTTAATGTTGCTTTAGCTACGTTACATATAATAGAAAAATTATGCCTGTTAGTGTTAATAACATAATACCTAGTAGTTTTTGTCTTTAATTGCTGTACTTCTCCTTTGTTTATTGTCTTTAGTTTTGTATTAATAGAAGATAATTGTTTTAGTTTATAATTAGAGACTAAGAGTTTTAAATATCAAATTTATTAATAATTATTCTAAAGTAAATGAATATCACAGTGCATGTACGTTATTGAAGCACAAATATAAATCTAAAATCATGCAATAATAATTATAATTAGTCTACGTACATTGTATATGCACCCAATTAGTCATTTCTTCCCTGTCATGAGCAGTCTGGTGCTCCTCCTGGTACCCACACCACTCTTGGCTGTCCTAGTCTTCCTGCCAGTGGGGGGTCGTGGTCGCCTAGGGATGAGAGTGGGTGTGGCTTCGTGAGACGGAGGAGAGACCAGCTGAACCATATCACTGTCAGGTAGAGAGCGCTCCGGAGTAGAGGAGACACTTTTACGAGGCCTGTGTGAAGACAGAAGGGGAGTGAGGGAGGAAAGGATGAGATCTGTAAATGAATTTTGACTGGATACAAAATGGATTTTATCTAAGTTCCAATTGAATGCAAATGGATTTTCAAATGCAATTGTATTCATTTTGTGAAGGCTCTACACCTACCTGCCCCTCCCTCTCTTCTTCGGCTGGGTGACTGGTGTCTCCTCTTCAGACTGCTTCTCCACACTGCTCCTCGTGGTACTTGTCTCTCGTCCACTCCTCAATCGACGGGCAGCTGATCGTGTGAGCGGGGGAGAAAACACAAAAGAAACAGGGTCGGTTTCTTCTGTCGGAGGGTGAGACGATTCGGCGAGCGTCTCGGCAGGGGAAAAGTTGTAAGTAGCCCTTTGTTTCACCGGAGTACCGACCGCCTCGTCCGAAGTGGTCTTCATCTGCTGCACCATGGTCGTGGAAAAAAGAGTCTTTGGTTGTTCTCCAGATAAACCAGCTGTGATGCGAGAAAGTTCAAGTTTCTTTGACTCATCCAGTGTCTTCTTAAGCTTCCTGTGTTTGGCAGCAATGAGATCGTGCAGCATGGGGATAGGAGAAAAGAATGAACTGGTACCAGTCGTCGTAGCAGCAGTTGTGACAGTAGTAGAGGCACCAACTCTGGTAGCTGTGACAGATGGTGTGCTCTTAATGGAAGAACGGGGGTCTCTCAGGCCGGGAGTGACTCTTGTAGAGCGAGCACTAGAACTGATTGTCTTTCTAGTCAATTGACTCAACAGTTCCTTCACAGCCGGTGAAGCTGGTGAGGCTGTAGACATAGGTGTGGATTGTTTCACTTGTTGCATGCTATTAGTCACTCCACTGTCTCCTGAGGTTGATACAAAAGATGGAGTAACTCGTTCGAACAACTTTGGCGTAGTTTGAATTTGCACGTTCATCTCACTTTCTCTGCCATCTTTGGTACTCTTCCTATCAAACAGCTTTGGAGTTGCAACAAATTTTGTCTTCACTTCTTCTTCCTCATCTTCTTCTTTATCTTTCTCAGCTGGTTCTGATTCTTCCGCCATTTCAACGCTAGCTTCTTCCAAGGCCGTTTTAAAGGCCTCGCTGTGAGAGGTCACACTAGCACCATCACCACCACCGCTAGCGGATGAGAGAGAGAGAGAAGGAGGGCTGGTGGACATTGAGGTGCTCAGACTGGTCACAGTGGTGGCATCGTTCAAGTCTGAAGGAGACTGAAGTGGGGACTGGAAGAGGTCGGAGTCGTCGCTGCTAGGGAGAGGGGTCTGTGTGGCTGCTACAGAGGCAGTGATAGCCAGGGAGGATGGCTGGGCGGGGGTGAAGCTCGAGGGAAGACGACTGAAAGAAAGATGAAAGAACACGTTGAATAGAATCACACCATATACAGCTAGTATATTATACAGTGCAGTAGGCAGGTTTTATTTCATTGCTGTCTACAGATCGAAGTCATTTCTCTCAAAATATCTAATCCATAAATTACTCTAGTACTTGGCACACAATGGTGTGAATAATGTAAACAAAGCATACATAGGTTTATGTACACATACCGAGTTGATTTGTCCAGAAATGGTGTTACTTGAGGTGATCCTTCCATTGCAAACCTGTTAGAAAAAAATTTTTTTTCAATGATTGGATGAGTACAGCCTTTTCCTTTGTAATGTGATACCAAAACACCATATGCATGCATACCTGATCTTCTTGGTCTCAGAGCCGGTGGCCTTTGACACTTCGGCCTCAGGATCCTTGACTTTCAGGATGGATGCAGGAGTGGAGGCCGTCTGGAGTGATGGAGGGGCGAAGTAACCTGAACTCTTGGGAGTGGACAACTGCAGTGCATGAAAATAATCATCATAATTACTCATATAATAAGGGTAGAAAAACTTCTGGATAGTTCAACCTCTGAGATACAATTACTGTATAGAGTATTTGGGGGCTTTCCTCCACAAAAATAAAAAAAAATTTAAAAAAATGTCCCATATAGCGAGAAATTTTCACAAGGTTCAAATTTTCTGATTGTGAAATGAAGAACTGCGAAATTTTGAACATGTGCACATATAATAATGCTTCTGGTTTGTCACGATCAATGTTCTGCGAAAATTCAAATTGTGAAAATTTAACTTCTTGCTGAAATGACCAACACCATAAAAATTTGGACCAGTGAAAATTTCCTGCTATATGGTATGGTATAAGAACACAAGAAAAAGATTGATCCTTGATACCCAAACCTTAGATTTTCCTTAAGTTATAGAGTGCATCAGCTATAATCAACAAATCACATCACAATCGTATACATACTGGTGTTAGGACATCAGGAGTAGCATCTCTGGTTTCGTTCAAGACGGTCATCTTCTCCTTGAAGCTTTTCATGTGCTCGTAGAAGAGCCTCATTTGATCGCTAGCAGCCGGTGTGGCTGAAACACCAGGAGTCACGGAAACAGAGCGTTTAGGAGTGGGTGTGAACAAGCGAGTACTGTCATGTCTCTTAGCTCTAACAACCACAAAGAAAAGATTTAACTCAATAATTCGAAAATTTACAATTTTTTTTTACACAATAGCAGCATGTATGTTGATAATACCTGCTTTTCTTGATTGACACTGGTGTGGAAAGGAAAGGGGCGTGGCCTTTCTTCTCTCCCACTCTTTTAAATGGTGTCAAGGGCTCTGCATCTCTATCTCTATATATAGTAACAATGATGTAAGTGTAATGGGATATAAATAAATATGCATGACTCTAGTAGTCTTATACCCAGGCCTTCCTCATAAACAGAATATTAACTCTCACAAATATATAACATGGTACCCACCAGATGGCAGCCTGGTGGCTTGTTCAACGTACAATGACTCTGACTACCAACCCATAGGTAGCTGGTTCGAGTCCCACCAGTGCCACAGCTATATTTGTTTATCACATTCTTTTTCTAACTCTACTTTATCCCTCCAAAAAAAAATGAGGACCCTGCATTCATTATATAGCACCTAGGCTATTACCTATAACTTAGCAACCACAAAATTTAAAATACATGCTGCATGGTAAGAGATATGGGAACAAGGTTAAGTTATTCGTGGGCTGGTTAGGCAAAACCACAACAAAAGGAAACATTACATAAAACAAAATACTATATGTACATACCTCTTCCTGGCTATGGCTTGAAGGGAGTCATAGATGACACCAGCCTGGGTGCCGACTCGTCCAGAATGGATTTCTTTAGCAACCACAGACGACAGTGTACTGTCAGCCTCCACCCTGATGGTCATGCTCCCTCCTCCACTGGTCATGTCCCCACGGTCTCTCTCCATCACCTGGTGGAGGGGGGTGGGGATGATAGAGTTGAAGCCGTCGAGGAGGAGCTCACGCTGAGAGTACCTCTGCATGGCCTGGGGGTCGGGATGACTCTGAGAGGAGAATTATAAAGAGATTACAGCAAATATTTAAGACTTTCTCCACCCACTACCGTATAGCGGGTAAACTTGGCGAGAATTAAATTTGGTGAATTGGCGAATAAGTCTTCAAATCGCCAAACAATTTAATACGCACGTGCGCCCATATAAACTATGCAGCATACGGAAATGAATCGCCAAATTAAAAATCACCAATAATCCCAAAATGGGAATTTGCCAAATTTTAAACCCGCCAAATTTACCCGCTATACGGTATTTCACAGGTGTATATTGACAATAACAAAGAGACCACTTACATGTGCATACACACACATTCAAGTTTACCTTGGCCAAAGGTTTGAGGCGTTTGTGAACTTTCAAAGCTTTGATGTAGTCGTGTCTGGAGAGGAAGTAGAATACGGCCATCTCCTTGACGACCAGATTAGGATGATTATCAAGGTAGTTGACCAGCAATTCCTGTCAGTGAATTATGTGCAACATTAGAAATCATACCAAAATGGATATCATTATGTGGTCCTTATCATGCTGATTCTCATGAAATAATTACTAAGCTTGTCCCGACTCCTAACTACAATGTGTGACATTGTTAGAGTGAACTGTTGTACAAAAAGCTTAGTGGTTGCACTAACCTCTTGATGGCTGTCAAATTGGAACTGTAAAATCTTGTGGAGGTTCTTAGCTGAGTTTGGATAAAAAGAAACAATCAACAGCACACGATAAACAGTCAATCGATCATCAAGTAGATAGATCAGGAACGTATTGTTTTTTTAGTGGCAAATTTCACAATCTGTAGTAATAGCTAGAATAGTAACGCACCATTGAAACAGTTGTCCAAGAAGCTATTAAAAAGTTCGTCAAAATCTTCTGAACCTTCGTACTGTGTCTGAAACATACAACATGCACATCAATTAATATCCACAATGCTGTGTATTCTAATTAAAGCCCACCAGTAGTCTACAGGCCTCATTGAGTCTGTTCCCTCGAACTAGAATGGCCACTCGAACTTTGACCTCCTCAGCTGTTTGCATCTGGTTGCCATAGTGATGAGAGTAGAGGAGAGCCAGAGGAATCTCGTTAGCCGAGAGGAGGGTGGAGCATACGGTACGATGTTGCCATGGAAACAGAGGTTCGTTGAGGTTAGTCACAAGGAGCTTCATTTCGTGTTCAAATTGTTTGTCCTGTACTCATAAAACAAAAGCTATAAAGGTAAACGCTCAAAATTTCACAGCACAATAAATACCGTAAATCGCGAAATTTTCGTACGTTAAATTTTCGTGTTGAATAATTTTCGTAGCATCACCGCGTTACGCAGCCTCACCCACTATTTTGCAATTTTTCGTGTGTTTAATTTTCGTAGTTGGCAGTGACTACGAAAATTTAGCAACTACGAAATTTTCACAATTTACAGTATTTATAAAATGCCCGCTTTTGGTTGTTAGAACATTCACATTCATATAGGTCGTTCATCATGGTGAAGATTTTGTGAATAGCCTTCTTTAATTAATATACTGTACAGTGGAAAGTTTTGCAGTGTCTAACTTTCACGATTGTCTTTCGTTAACATTTTCGTGTTTTAACTTTCGTGGATAAGTTGTGAGACACCCACACAATATATATATATGTTATGGAGAATTTTGCGGATAAACACTTTTACAGATGGATCGTAATCCGCGCACGAAATTTAAACCTCACAAAACTTTCGATGCTTTCGTAGAAAACAGTCGTTCCGCCAATGGAACGCGCCCCAATGCACGTAGTACAATTTTATTTACACCGGAAGTAAAAAAATGGCGCCCATGAAGCAAGCTCATTAATTATTCACAAAGGAATTTTTCTATCCAGGTTTTATCTATAGCTTCAAGCTTACTTTATATTGATAGTACATTGTTTCAATCACTTACTATTCAAATTTTCTCAAGTATACCTCAAAAAGTGTGGTCTCGCAAGCCTAAACCTGCAAACTACACTCTGAACAAAAAACTATCCGGAGACTATTTTGTGCATTGCTTTGTGACATAATGCTTTGGGTACTAAAAATAGATGTATCAAAGCATCTATATATGGAATAATTGGCTTGTTCCCATAAAAAGAGAGTGAAAAATAAACGGTACAAGAATACAGTATCATAATGTATTGAGGTTGGTAAGGGTCGTCGCCGGGAATTGTAAATGGATGAATTATTGATAGTTATTAATAAAATGGTGATTTTCAACACAGCAACAAACAAATTGACTTGTAAACTATCAGGAGAGACTTGCAGAAGGAAAACAGTGGTGCTACATGTGAAGAAGTGCAGAGTAGTGATTGTGAAGTAGTTTTTGCTGTCAATAATATCAATGATCTGATTTTATGAAGCTTGAAGTGTGCTTGTTTGGTTCACTTGTCTCTGTACAAGAGCAATAACTTCAATCCGGTGACCATTTTGTGCACTAGACTCAGCTCCTAGACTTGGTGTCTACATGCCTAGATAGCTGCTGCACTGCAAACATAAATCATTGAGTTGTTCTCACCATTTTTGTGAGTGCTAGCGTGCGTACAATTTTCATCACTCATGGTAAGTAAACAAGATTGCTCACAAAATCAGCTGGTAAAAAAAATATGGCAAACTAAATGCTCTTAGTTATAGCTCATATATGTTGTAAAAACATACCTGCAGTGTTGAGTCAAGTTCTTTTGGCTCCAATTGCTCTAAAAATCGAGTATGAGCTGCTTTTGTACCTCTACCTACTATATCGTCTAAATTAGCTGAATTTTAGTAGATAAATGACATCATCGTGTAAATAAATTCACGTGATCTCTCCGTTGGCGGAACGACTGAAAAGTTTTCATTCATGGAATTCAAGGAAAATCTTTGCTATAAATTTCAGAGCTAATGAGTACTACAAATGTCAATGAACAAGCATAGCTACACGTACATGAGGATAAGTTAGCAGATAAATAGGTAGCTATAGAGAGAACTGGTTTCCACTACCTTGTATTTCTGGTTGTCCAGTGCCCACAGTCCTCTGGAGACGGCCACAAGCTCATGTGGGAGATCATGTGACCTCCCATAAACCCTAATCGCATCGTCAGAGAGCACCCCAAGGCTGGCAAGATCACACATCAGGTAGATCATCTAGAGAGAGGGAAAATATCATGGTCAACAAACAAAATTTCATATAGCTATACAGTAAGTAAGAGCACACTGTAAATCGTGAAATTTTCATGTTAGAAATTTATTGTACGTTATTTTTGTGTTGGATAATTTTGTAGCATTGCTGGGTTATGCAGCCCCGCCCACTATTTTGCAATTCTTTATGCTGTTTAATTTTTGTGGTCCACAGCAACTATGAAAATTAATCAACTATAACTTTTTTACGATTTATATACAGTAATCAGGAAATGCTTAATAAGAGTTAGAATTATTAATTATTCCAAACAGGACAATAAGAAACTATACTAGGGAAAAATTTAACTGAAATCAAGTTCACAGGGCATCACAATAAAGTTACAAAATGGTACATCATTTGTGTAAAAATCACGGTATATAACTAAAAAAATTTTTAACCTAAACATCAGTATTATTTTAATTTTAAAACAATTAAAGACTAAAGATCACAAGACAAGGTTCGCTCTCACCAATACTGAGCACATTTATTACCACGATCAGCTACAAAGACACTACCATCTCTACTCAGAGCTATTCCAGCTGCACTCAAGTTCTGAACTGTATTGATGAGTTTATGGGAAGGATCAAGCACAAAAATATGATTACACCATTTACTAATGAAACAGTATCCTTCTTCATTGATGGCTATACCAGCTGGATTCTGGATCACCCCACTACCATACTGAGAGATGAAGGTGCCTTCAGGAGAGAACACTGAGATGGATCTACGGACAAAGTTAGCAACATGGAGGTTACCTGTGGGGTCAAAGGTTACACCCCATGGATAGCCAAGGTTGCCTGTGAAGTGTTTGATAAATGTTCCATCAGGATTGAAAACAGACACTCGGTTGCTGTTACCTGAGACATACACTCGGCCATCAGGATCAAGACATAATCCTCGCGGTTTGTCGAGCTGACCAGCTCCTGATCCTTGTGAGCCAAACATTGATAAAAATTTCCCAGATGTTGTCATCTTCTGAACACGATGGTTGCTTTCCTCAGCAATATAGAGCACATCTTCTCTGATGGCTATACCACTGGGAGAATTGAACTGACCTTCCCCTGCTCCAGACTGGTTGGCAGTTCCTATAGTACGGATGTTAGTACCACTTTTATTGAAGACAGATATGCAGTGAGATCCATGTACAGCAACATACACATCACCATTGTCATCAACAGCAACATCGTAGGTGTTACCAGAGCAACTAAAGGTTCTTTGGGGTCCTGAGGTGGAGGCATAGTTCTTGTCTTGTCTTACATTGATGATGAATGGACTTTGTTTGATAGGAGCTCCTCCAATGGTGATGGCTAGCTCATGCTCCTCACACACCTGGGGTGTAAAGGTCACCTCATACCTTCCATTCTCCTTGTCCACTACTCCACCCATCACTGGTGGATCATGTGATCCCATGAGACGCAACTTAGCATGAACATTCTCTCCACCATAAGGGAACTCCTTGCCTTCCTTGTCACGAGCAGTAATCACCATCTTCCTCTCTTTACCAACGACAGCTGAGGGGATGTACACGATATCAGCTGTACTCTCACCTGGGAAGCACCCTTCAGTGACAACACCAAATGAAGAGATTTCTTTTATCAGTTCAGTGTTGTCCAGAGAGGTAGGCATCTTTTCATTCCTACAAGGCTCAAGGTCACAGCTATTAAACTCTCCAAGAGTATTTCGAAGTTTGGAAGTCATTGTGCCTTTTGCAAAGAGAACTTCTGCTGGGCTGTATGTTTCAGTGGCTTCAGCTATCACCTTGGATGTGGATAATAGCTCGCTGTGAACTGATTTCAGATTATCATATTGCATGCTGAGAGCTGTACAGTTCACAAGAGCAATCTCAGCACTCTTGGCTAACAGGGCTGCTTCACGAGCACGAACAGCTTCATAGATGGTACGAAATGAACTCTTGATCTCTTCATCCACAGCCTTCTGCTTGGCTTGTACACGTTGCATGGCCTTTTGATTTTGAGCCATGGCATCCTCTAGCTTGGCTATGACAGAGTTACCCTCATCAAGGAAAGAAAGCAACTTTTTCTTCTCATTTTCGGCTA